>JACXGK010012825.1:0-13775 GCA_016801125.1 Novumbra hubbsi | reverse complement strand
GACATACAGATGGATCATTACCAGACTAGGACATACAGATGGATCATTACCAGACTATGACATACAGATGGATCATTACCAGACTAGGACATACAGCTGACCTCATTCCAGTGGATCCTGGAGAAGGACAAATTCATGTGGTACCTCACCTTTCTCTGCGATGTTGGGATGGCTGTTCTGGGAGTGAGGGAGTGGGGAGCTGCAGCGGGCAGAGACAAGGCCTGGGGTCGGTGGCAGATAGGAGGGGGCCGTGGGGCTAGCTGGATCATGGTGGCGGCTGTGGGTGGAGGAGGGGAAGGGGGTGTAGTCGTCCCCCAGGGAGTTCCTGTGGAGCTCCACGTCCACCACCTGACCAATGTCACAGAGAGGAGACAGCGAGGTCAAAGTTCACAGCGGTAAAATAAGATGCACTTAACATCAAGAGTCATATCTGAGATCAACACTGGGACCATGGTCCCATGATAGGGGAGGCAAATGTTCTGGCAACGTTGGCAAACGCTAACTGAATAACAGACCTACCGTTTCTGCCCCCAGTGTCTGAAGGCCTGTGTATGTTCTGTCCAGCTGGAAGAGATTAGACGTTTCATACAGTAAAACAAAATGACAAAATAGAGTAACAAAATCACAGTAAAGAAACTGTGAATAAATGTGACCTTGAGGTGATGTCTCTGGTGTTGATGAAGTTGTAATCAAGATAGAATGTGACCTTGAGGTGATGTCTCTGGTGTTGATGAAGTTGTAATCAAAACAGAATGTGACCTTCAGGTGATGTCTCTGGTGTTGATGAAGTTGTAATCAAGATAGAATGTCACCTTGAGGTGATGTCTCTGGTGTTGATGAAGTTGTAATCAAAACAGAATGTGACCTTGAGGTGATGTCTCTGGTGTTGATGAAGTTGTAATCAATATACAATGTGACCTTGAGGTGATGTGTCTGGTGTTGATAAAGTTGTAATCAATATAGAATGTGACCTTGAGGTGATGTCTCTGGTGTTGATAAAGTTGTAATCAAGATAGAATGTGACCTTGAGGTGATGTTTCTGGTGTTGATGAAGTTGTAATCAAGATAGAATGTGACCTTGAGGTGATGTGTCTGGTGTTGATAAAGTTGTAATCAAGATAGAATGTGACCTTGAGGTGATGTGTCTGGTGTTGATAAAGTTGTAATCAAGATAGAATGTGACCTTGAGGTGATGTGTCTGGTGTTGATGAAGTTGTAATCAAGATAGAATGTGACCTTGAGGTGATGTGTCTGGTGTTGATAAAGTTGTAATCAAGATAGAATGTGACCTTGAGGTGATGTCTCTGGTGTTGATAAAGTTGTAATCAAGATAAAATGTGACCTTGAGGGGATGTCTCTGGTGTTGATGAAGTTGTAATCAAGATAGAATGTGACCTTGAGGTGATGTGTCTGGTGTTGATAAAGTTGTAATCAATATAGAATGTGACCTTGAGGTGATGTGTCTGGTGTTGATGAAGTTGTAATCAATATAGAATGTGACCTTGAGGTGATGTGTCTGGTGTTGATGAAGTTGTAATCAAGATAGAGAGTGACCTTGAGGTGATGTATGATGTCTATGCGTTTGTTCCGAGGGTCTTTAAAGTGGATCTGGATGCGGACAGGAAACTCCCCCCAACCACGTCGCGTCAGGTGGAATGGAGGCTCACTGACAGGAGGAAACAAAGCTTAGTTTGGCACAAACATATTTAGAGGATGCCTCTTCCTCTGATACTGGCTGATTCTCCCCCAGAAGCAACGGACGGGAGGCTGTCTCTGCCAAAGCCCCTCCCTCTTTGGGGTCTGAAGTTTTTACCCCTGTGTGTGTGTTGTTTGTGTATTATCCCCACACTTAGTTAAAGTCCACTTCAGAATTTTGGTGAGGATTTTTGCTTCACGATCCACTTTAAATAGGGTCTGTGTATCAGGTAACTTACATCACCTTGTAATTTAAATAATCATGTAAATAGCTATAGCACAAGTAAACTTTTAGCAATATTGGCTAAATATAATTAAAAGGACAGGATTTTATAGCAAATTGAAACAAATATGTTGACAAACGTTCCTGTGTCCTGACAAGATTTACACAGTTGTCAGAACGCCTGTTTGGAGGAACCCGAAGCGAAACACAGGCCGTATTTGAAGCAATTAGGAACGCCTTATGGAATAAATAAAAGGTGAAATGCAAAATGAACCAGTATCACATTTTGCTGCTAGGCTTTATGGGGATTATGACAATAATTCAGTCTATAGTACTGGGTTTCTCAATTATATATGATTTGTTATTAGATGTCTTCCAAAAAAATGTTTTCAATATGTTGGCTCACCATTTAGAAGGCAGGAAACAAGCTAAAGGATGAGAAAAGCCCTGATGTTTGGAACAGCCGACTAGCCTTGTTAATACTACCTAATAATACAGATGACACAGACAAAACATTTGGAGTACAAGCTAATTTATCATTGCCCCAAAAAATATCCTGATTTCAGACATGGAACAGTATTGATCCATTCCATCGTCCTTAGCCAGCATCAGCAGTGAGCTCTCTGTGAGGTCCAAGTGAGCCAGCCAGTGCACGTCTGTCCCTCTCACTGGAAGCCTTGTCTGTAGGGCTAAGGATTAGCTGAACCGTGTGTACAATGCTATCATTCTGAAGCAGAAACACCTACACACGTCGTCAGCGCTCCAAACCGCACAGGGCCTGAGGTGTCCTGAGTGTTTCTGAGCAACTTCAGGTGAATAGTTTGTCATGATGACTCATACACTGAGACTGAGTCAGAGCGCTCACACACCTCAGCAGGGTTTGTGTCCGCGGAGTCAGGTTCTCTGCGTCTAACTGGTCTGAGATCAGTGTCTAGGCACCACTGGAACTCTTGTCAGGGACAGTTTTGGCGCATCGCCTCGTGTCAACATAGAGGCAACACTGCATGGACGTTCCTCCGTGTTCAGTGTGCTGGGAGTGTTATCAAAGCACCATAAAGCAGTCTTACTGAGAGGACTGTTTCTGCACGAAGCCTTCATAATTATCATGGTGTTATGAAAAAGACCTATTATACAAACATGTATCTCAAATGGAAGTTATGAAATAATCTGTAGCTCGTCAAACCAAAACAAGCCCAGAGTCAGGGTTTTTCTGTTGTTGCCTGAGGCCTGCCTTAAAAACCCGCCAAGGATCTATCTAATGACAAGACGAGTCCTACCTCGTACAGGCATGTGCACAGAAACGATGGTGTACACAAACACACACACAAAAACCACACAAACATAAAAACACACACCTGACTTCCACCAGGTCATTGGGTTTGTAGCTGGGGTGTAGGAAGAACCAGACTTTCTTCACAAAGTGGTCGATGCTGGGCTCTCTTCGGGAGCCTCTGACGTACACCATCCATTTATGGGTGGACTGGTCATTCTCTTCCCGCTTGTCAGGGGGGATGTACCTGACAGACAGGAGGGAGGAGGAGGTATATTTGGCCCAATTGGTTTAAGGGACAAAACGAAAGCACAGAAGACGGGTGAGTCGGGAAAAAGAGTAGAGCCGTCAGTCACTCGCCACAAGTGCCCTGTTCACATTCTTCTGACATGCGGAGGGAGGTGGGAGGAGAGAGGAGGGAGGGCATTGCCTCACAGAGGAAAGGGGAGGCTAGAAAGACAAGCAGACAATCTGCCAGAGATCTCTAATATACAGAGCTACATAAAGAAAGGGACTACCAAAACTAAATGAAATAAAATATCTAACTTCCAACACCAGTGTCTTATCAAATGGCATACTCAACAGAAATAACCAACATTTATCCAAGCATTCAAAAGGAATTTCTGGGGATGCTAGTATAGACAGAATAGCTATTTATTTAAGTACGTAGTATAGAAATAGTAATTACTGTTTTATGTCATCTTACGACAGAGGCTATAGCCTATTGATTGTCTAGTGTCTCCATGTGACCCCCAATCCCGCTGGTGATCCAGGGGGAAACATCAGTACTTGGGACATGGAGACTAGACTAGGCTTGCAGGACATGCTTCCAGTTACCCAACGGCTCAGTGGTGTCAGGGAACAAAATGTGTTGGCTAACTGTTACTGAGACGCTCAACTGCCTACCAAGAACTTGTAAAACACAGCAGTCGTTCATCTCCACCAGCCTCTTTTACAAACAACTAGACGAGGGAACATTTGAAGTGACCAAAACAGAGAGTGTCTTCAAAGTTTCACGTATTCCACTAAATAAAAAAACTCAAATAACTTATTGATAATATCGGTTCCGTACTTGGAGACATTTCCCACGACAATGGTCTTCTTAATGTAGAGCCTGGAGGCTTGGTCACCTGTAGTGTGGTAGGTCACCCTCTGCTCCCCCACCACTGAAGACGAGACACCAAACGTGTCCTACAACAAAGGAAACGCATGGAATTACCACTGTAAAAGTGAACAAAAAAAGACACGTTATGACAAACCTTCCCACTGGGGCATCCCTCTCCTTGTATCCTTTACCTGATCAGCGTAGTTCTGAAGAGACGACAAAGGTGAAAGCAGTTTGTTTATACCTGTCCACTTTATTCAGATCAGTGCAAAAAAGGAAAGGATACAGGAAGAGAAAGCCACTGGAACTTTAGCCATAAGTTCCACCTCACCTTCCCTGTGTTTCGGCCCGGTCTACGTTCCTGCCAGCCCCCGTCATCCCTCCAGGCCGCCTCCGCATCCTTATCTGGTCCCTCGCCCTGCTGGGACAGGGACTCAGCCTCTGAGGGCCCCAGGGAGAGGGCGTCCGAGCCCTGGTTGAGGGGGGATGAGGAGCGGGAGGGGGACTCCAGGAAACGCCTGATTGCGGGGTGGTTCAGCACCGCTGGGTCACTCTTGGAGGTCTGCTGGCAGACGTTTTAAAGGACGAGGGGTTTAGGATTTATTTCACTGGATTTATAGCACTGTTTCACCTAGTTAGTACTAGCTACTTACAGGCAATATAGCTACAATAGCAATGAAATGTAAGCGTAATAGCTACTTTTTAAGAATACACAATGTAAGTAACCAACAGATCGGCAGAATGTACCTCTTGGATCTTGGGCATCCCAGCATTAGCGAAATAGTTGGCCACTATACAGGCTCTGAGTTTGTCCATCATTCGCCTGGCCTCATTCAGCCGCTGTGAGAGAGACATTAAGAGTAACACTGAAGCGTCCCCCTGCTATACAGGTGTGTGTGTGTGTGTGTTTATGTTTGATGTGGCTGGCAGCTCTAGATGCGTGTTGGGCCTGTACCCTCGTAGATGCATGAAATACTATGAAGGCAATGCTCAGACAAAACATTTTTATAAAAAGTGTGACTCATCAGCTTTTACAACCACCCACTGTGGATTGGCTCAGCACACCAACATTGTAGAGAACATCTTTTCACCACCGATAATTTCCTTTCTCAAGTGGTTTAGTCAACCTCATTGCAGTATAAGCATGTAACTATGCCAATGGAAAGAATATAAATGTGCAATGATAACAGTGTTTGTATACAACTGAGCTGTTTTTACTTTGTCTAGTCAGTTACAATATGACTAATTTATTGTGACAATACAAATTACTTTAGTGAGGTTAATGGTTACCTGTCCAATCACTTCGATCTCATGCTCTTTGTTCTTCATCTCCAATGAGAACTGGTTCTTGATGATGGCCTCAATCTTCTGAACAGTAGCTTCCCTTGCTTGTGAAACAGATACAGTGAGATGAGTAATGTGTTAGCATAATCAAGGATGCAACAGTAGAATCCACGTATGGTAATATATTGCTTCACATATTTAGACTTCTTTACCATTTTGTTCCACAACTTTGTGTCGCTTGTTCTCCTGAACCTGTGAGATGTCCTCATAGTCTGGATCCTTGTCCTCAATCTTCCTCTTGATGCCTGACATGACTGCCTTAGAGACCCGGGGAGCAGAAAAGTGTGAATTTAACCTCTCATTGATTAATATGTAGTTTGGGGAAAATGTTCCTTCTCTTGGTCTAATGATATGAACCTATCGATAGCTATAGTTAGAAGTATTTACTAGTACATTTAAAAAGATGCAGAGAAACGTTTCATATCTTTTAGCCATACATTAATACTTGCCGCGTTCTAAATATTATTTGAGCTGTTTGAAGCTATTAACCTAGCTTCAAACATTTGGACGTTTATTACACTTACCTATATGTGTGCAGTTCATAAACAAAGTAGCTAATGTCTGTAATCAAACCACTAGCTAGCCTTAAAATGCACAACCTGTCGAATGGGAATATGTATTGTACAAATCTTGTTTTTAAAAAATAGAGTATATAACACAAACATGACATGGCATTCTACTGTGGTTTTGGATTTGCAACATTATATACATAACTATATTTACAGTGTTTAGCTAGTACAACAATATAAGTAGCATGTTTGCAGTTAGATAACTAACTAGCGAGCAAGCCTTCTATAGTAACTGAACAGTTCCGCAAAAAGTTTAGCATAGCTAACTAGCTTTGTGCTACATGCTGGCTACTTAGCATACAACTACAAGAGGGGCACACTGCCACTCGACTCCGAGTATGCCTTGCAAGGCCTTGGAGTTACATATATTGGTTAGCTAGCTACATTGCTAGTTAGCATTGTTTCGTGGTACAACATGGATTTGTAAAACATTGTTCTACCAAACCTGACAATTTAGCAGTATATGGTACATGTGTCAATTACGATAAAATGTCATTTGGATAGTTTCTCATTTTCAACATACACCCGTTTTCGAGAATTACCCCTACCTCACTCTCGTGGTGCAGGAAACCAGGAGGAATGCAGGATGTTGCTAGCAGGCTAACTAGCTAGCTAGCTGAACGTGTGGTGTGATTGTGTAGGCAAGCAAGAAGATACGCAGGTTTCTGTAGCTTAATAATATATTCCCTTTGGAGCAAGGCGCAATGAATGGACGTTTCTATATCAAGTGAGTTTTCATTCACCCCTAGGTATACTAAGTAATGTTTTGCTGGGTACGTATAATTTCGAGCTAGCCCAATGGCATGGGGCATACGCTTGTAAACAGATGGGCCTTGCAATTCTTGCGATGAACCAGAGGAGGGCGCTCTAAAACATCATCAAAATCCGAACTACACAGAATCCGAACTAACAACTCATTCCAAATGTTACAGGGCTTGGTGTAACGGTGCATGCCATTGATAGACAACATAGGAACAGAATAAACAAATATGCAAAGGTAATATAAATTACAGTATACACAATTGGTGGTGAACATGTACATTTCGTGGAAGTACATGTTGAGTTTCACTGCATTATATCTAGATGCGGTAAGAAAATAGCACGTGGACATATACAACAAATATATCATTCCATGCACTGAATATCTGCTAATCACGTCAGCCAAATGCTTGAGAAATAGGGAAATTAAAATGACAGATGTTTATTTTACCATACTTTCTAATGAATTGAATACCTGGTGTTGCATTTGGCAAGTCTGCTGCCTTTTCTAAACATAGACAATAGTGTTTGAGTGTAAGTGTAAGAGGGCTATTGGATTTATAAAAGTGTTGAATGATACAAAAATAGTAATGAGCACAGCGCACAAGTACAGAACATAAATCAGAAAAAGGTATAGCGATTACAGGTGATTAAACAAAAATATGTGTTTTCAGTGTGGCTGCCCTATTCAATTTTGGATGGGTGTTTTTGTAGGCTCAGTCTAATGCTGGTGATTGGGTGCTGACTTGTTCTTCAGATTGTACACATTTATACCACATCCTGTATTGAGAAACAGTGATTGGGGTAACATTTAGTGAATGTCCTTGTTGGTCCAAAAGTGTCTGAGTTACTCACTTCAGATAGTTAGTAAACCCATTGCCAATATCATAGATCAATACAGTAACTCAAACGATATTTGTGTTCTGTGATCATATGATTAAGAAGAAAAAAGTAAGCCTGTTAACACTACTGAGGTGAAATCTTTATGCTCACCTGTTCTTTCTGTTGTATTTGTTTGATTCAATATGATGAAGGAAGACTGTGGTTAACACCAGACTGGTTGGGTAAAAAGCTGAATTATGCTGGTTCTATTAGATTACAAATTGAGATTCATTCAAAACATGGCTTGGACAGATATTATTAAAAATGTTTCTGGACAAACCTCTGAGCCACCATATAATAATCTGATGACATACACACAAGTGTTCCATGCCATATGCTGTATGTTAACTGACATTACATTTTGTTGCTGTATGTTTGAAGTTGTTTATGATTGGTCTAAGATTTTGTTCATGTTACCACTGCTCCTTTTGGGCTGTGTATAATTGGTGTATTTTGTTCGGTGAGGCAATGTCATTTAACAACACTTTAGAATCCTCCGTTCTTAGGCAGGATCTCACTGGCTACTTATATTGCATGAGTAACTGACCCACTAATAGGGGCAAACCAAGTCGATCCCAGTTGGGACAACAGATGCTGCTGGTAGTGGTGTAGGAGCCAGTAGGGGGCACTCTTTCCTCCTAGTCTTAAATGCCGATCCCATTGCCAAAAGGCAGTGAAGAAGACATTGCTCGGTGTAAGGTACCATCTTTCAGATGGTGTTTGAAACAGGTATGCTGAATGGACCCAAGTTGTAGCCAATATCCGGACTCTGCCAGCACAACAGATGCTTTTCAACTTTATCAGTGTATTTCCTTGAGCCTAGTTTTGCCATTTGAATGCCCATTCTGATCCCAAAGGCCTGCTGAGTGTAGGTCAAAACAGTACATCATAATGTAGCTCGAACCGGCCAAGCTACTCTTCTGTCAGGATGAAGAAAACCAGGACAGAAAAGTAAACATATAAGATTATACAAACTTTATTGTTTAATATCAAAATGACAGATATATTCCAATATTGGCATATTATTCCATTTAAAAATTGCATTCTCCATTTGGAACTTGCAACAATCTTGCACAAGTTCTTTAAGCAACACAGTTCATCAAATCCATGGTTCAAATCACGGTATGCCATAAAAGCAAGTTGAAAACAACATCATGGATTTAACTCATATCTTAACCATTAATGACTGCTTCAGGTCTATGGCTTGACCACTGAGGGTCTCCAAAACCGAGCAGACCATGTACATGTCAGACTCTCAGAAACAAGAATCACTCATCAAGAGCAAACCCCAGCCCAGCACTCACCAACAGCAGGTCAAGAAAAAGAAAGAAATGTATCCAAACAAAAGGATAGAAGGAAAGCACAACTGATTGTGTTAAACAGACAAGACGACAATTTTGCTTTGATAAATACTCAATGAAGTCACAGACGCATTCATTCACACTCTGTCTCTCTATCTTTCAATTCCGCCTACTCGAGTTGAGTACATATTGAGTTACCCCTGAGCTAAGAAGTATGTTACAGTGAGTGTACACCTGATGGGTAGAGAAGAAATGTGGAATGGGATAACATTTTCTTTTATTTTGAAATTACTTGTTTAAAATTAGAATCTTTTTTTATTTAGCCAATTCTTAATTGAATAATGAATCCTTTTCACAGACAGTACCCCAAAACACGTTTTTCTTCTCAAACTAATTTCTCTCGGTTTTCATGATTGGGATCTCACACCATCATTGTTCTATTCGTAAGAAATCAGAGCAATAGCAGGCACATACCACTAGGAGGCAATAACATGCTCCATGCACACCACTCACATACGTCAATGAAAACAAAGAACATTTACTGATACAGTAAAAAAAGAAAATGGTACTGTAATAGTAAAAGTGCACAGTTGGCTCTAGGATACAAAAAACATCAAAACGACAAACCATCAGCAAACAAATAAGTTTAAATAAAAATTGCAAAAAGAAGGCTTTAAAGTTACCACATTCACAGCAATATATCACTATTCTAACACCAAAAGTAAAAGGTGACTATTACTGACCAGAATAAAGACTTTAAATTCCTGCCAACCTACAGGCACACACAGCAGGAGGTTTCCATGGTTCATCACCAGAAGCTACATGGAGCTGGTGACAGGTGTCTGTGTATCGACAGGTGTCTGTGTATCGACAGGTGTCAATGTATTGTAACAAATTTTATAACGTTTGCATGAGACAAGACTGGGGAAGCAGCACTATAGAAAACAATTATGATTTAAAGCTGTTTTACATAGTATAAGTCATTTACCGCTCTTCTAGAACAGTCTTTGAGTTTTGATCACCAAAGGCATCTTATATCAACTATATCACCCACACACCCAACATTCAAATAAACAAATTAAACATGACATTGAGCAACAAGCGCACAGGTAAAGTGTATGTGTATATCAGTACAAATATCAAACGGTAAAAAAGGCAAACAAATATAATTTAATAATTCAAATGTAAAAAATATTAGTGTGTGTGTTATGTCCTAGTGTGTGTGTGTGTTTTATTATGACAGTGTCAGTGATAGGAGGTAGGATATGAGCAAAGGAAAGAGATTTAAGTAAGAGGAAGTAGAGAGAAACTTAATAATAATAATACTAATCAGATTCATCAGTAATCAGCAATTACAGTTCAAACCACAGCAGAAGCCTCTCAAACACTGTTTCCTTTGATTTGAATTGCCTTGAGGAGACTTTTGGAAAAGCAGAGGTTGGCTTTTTTTCATACCCTTACCATTGTATTTATATATATATATATATATATATATATAAAAGTATTTCAAATGTATTTTAAAACTGTATAGGACTGAAACTGAGACCTGTTTCATAGTCAAGCCCCCAGGTACAAAATATAAAAGGCACAAAGGCATATCGAAGTATCTGGGCCAAGTTGGCCTATTAGAAATGTAGTAACAGTATCGTGTCGGAACATAAGCAGAGGATTCTTCTTAGGAACGTACCTGTGCTTCTTCCTTAGAATTCCTATCAGGTAGTCTTGTTTTTGTTTACTTTCACAATCATTTTACCGTAATACGTGATGACATGAACCACTTAAGGCATTTGTAAAAAAGCAACCTGTTGTCATGACTACCATTCAGGATCAGCTTATTAAAAAGCAGAATATCTTGTTCTTCGGAAGAGGAGATTAGGTGCTATCCCTGGCCCTTAGACATAGTTACTGGCATGTCTGGCATCCGTTTGCTCTGCTGGCTCCGTCTGATGACAGCAATAAGGAAGGCATTTGAAGGGTTTCCATCTAACAGCAGGAGTATACTGGCAGACTGAGACAGACTGAGACAGATTTGGGTCGACATTATAGGAATGCCACAATGCTAACCAATGCGGTTTGGCAATTAGGAAAACATATAAACAGAAGCTGGTACTGTGGTCTGAACGTCTGAATAAGTTGCTCATGGGGGTGTGTGTGTGTGTGTGGGGGGGTGTGTGTGTGTGTGTGTGTACATATGTGTGTGTGTGTACAGTAAATGTTTGTCTGTATGCACCCTTCCTTACTTGCCTGATGCAAGTGCAAACGGGTGGGAGGTTGAGCACGTGCGCGCGTGTGTGTGTGTCACAGATTTAGGTTGTGTGCGTGAGTGTAAAAGTGTGTCCATGGAGAAGCCGGTGCCGGGGCGGTCAGGGCCGGTGGTGGAACTTCTCGTTGTAGCGGTGGATGGTGACACAGCCGTGGTAGGAGATGGGCCGCGGCATGGCGGCGACGCCGGTAATGATGCCCGTCGCCGGGTCGTAACACAGGATGGAGTCCGAGGCCTCGCCGTTCTCGCCACGCCCTCCCAGGATGAAGATCTTCCCGTTACACACAGACATGCCACAGCTCTCCTGGGGGGGACGACGGGCAGAGTAGAGGGAATGAAATACTCGTTCTAATGAAATACACGTTTGGAACATACAGCTGGTTACTCGGGGATAACCCGGCACCTGTTTGCTGAAGGTGTGGACCACGTGCATCCAGTAGTCCTCCGCCGGGTCGTAGCAGAAGATGGATTTGGTGAGGCCCCCCGACACGTAGATCATGTTGTTAAGGGAGACGGCTGTGATGCAGCGCTTAGCGATGGGGATGCTAGCCCTCAGGGCCCAGGTGTCGGACTCTGGGTCGTAGCACTGGACCTGCACACATCCCAAGGACGGACTGGTTGTTAGCCACGGACAGGTTAGCCATTTGAAACGTGTGGTGCGACCACATCTGATACACACACACAATACCATGAACGCAGCACACAGCACATTACATCAGGGATATGGACCTTTCTATCATGCCATCCGCTTCAGCAGTACAAACTGAACAGAGCCCTCACACAGGACTACTGAGGATTCATTTTTTCCGTGTTTCATATCTGTTCAGTAGTGGAACATGTTACAGCAAAGGAGAAATATTCACAATTGTTCTGTAGTGGGTGATCATCAAAAGACACTAAGAACTCCAGGCTAGACCACGTGTCTTCATTATTTCAAAGCGTTTAACGCTGCACAGTGAAGATAGATTAACACTCACATTTTGGCAGTGTTCCGATTCAACAGCCCATATCTTGAATCTATTTGAAACCATTATTAATCCTGGAAAGAATTTCCTCTGGAGCATCAAAACGAAGGGACAATACTGAATATCTGAAATGCATAGCGTCATCTTTGATAACGATGACCTTGTAGGCTTAGGTGTAGGTGAGTCTTTATGAGAGGTATAGGTGAACGTTAGTTACTCAGGCGCATGATGAATAATTCCCCCACCTTATCAGAGCAGGTGTTGTCATCAGGCCCTCCTCCGATGACGAATAGCTTTCCAGCACAGCTGGCCACGGCAGGAGAACTTACAGCCTCCTTCAATGGAGCCACCTCCGTCCAGCGGTTGGAGAAGGAGTCGTAGCACTCCACGTTGCTCAGGCGACTCTGGCCGTCATACCCACCGACGGCATAGACCTGGGAGGGGCACAGGATCACAGTGCTTGGACAACATTGGCTGTATACTGGTGCAGATGGCCCTACAGACCGTGGTCCTTTCCACTGTGTGTTTACTTTTGCAAGTATTGACTGGTATTTTTCCAGTCCGTGAATGAAGGTGTAGGTGCTATTTAGGAGTAATGTACCCACTACAAAATTGTTCAGACGGACCTGCATTGTTAGTTCATCTGGACAGTAATATGAAAGTGCAGCCTAAAGCATGTTATTAGGTAGCATATTCACATTAGCACTGTGATTGTTTATTGTTGATGACATCCCTGTGCTCTGTCTGACCCATTCAGTATTGTCAGTATAATCCTGTTCCTCGGTACTACATGTCTATTCAGAACGGTGTATTCACGTAGCACATTTACTACCTTTCTTTACCTACTGGTCGTGGGTAAAGATGAAAAACTGTAAATGATGGTGAGACGCATCCTTCAAAAACAAATGACACCAGCGCCAGCTTATATTGGCGGGTCACCATTTAGTTCAGTATGAACCACACCCACCTCTCATGACCCAGCTATTCACCTCAATCACACTCTCCCCCGAAATCACAACACTAACACACACGCGGTTTCAATTCCTCTCTGGAGAGGCTCTGGGTGATTTGTCGCTGCAGTGTAAGTGAGAGTCAATAAATCCAAAAACAATTGCCCTGCAAGACCGACATCGACCTCAGCAAGTTATTAAAACCACGCCGTCCGATCAGCAATGAACAGGCCGTATCGCTTAAAGAATAAGGGCACTGAAACAAGAGATGCAACGTGGTGTACTGAAGATAAGTGGTGACTTGTCAGTAAAGCCAAGTAAAAAGACCAGTAACTGTTATGATCAGGGTGAAGAGATAACAACAAGAGAGTAGTAACTGTTGGGATCAAGGTGAAGAAATAACGACAAGAGAGTAGTAACTGTTAGGATCAGGGTGAAGAGATAACGAC
>JACXGK010012824.1:0-13777 GCA_016801125.1 Novumbra hubbsi | reverse complement strand
ACGTACCCAACACCAGTTAGGAGGAGGTATGTGAACGTACCCAACACCAGTTAGGAGGAGGTATGTGGACGTACAGCAGTTAGGAGGAGGTATGTGAACGTACCCAACACCAGTTCGGAGGAGGTATGTGAACGTACCCAACACCAGTTAGGAGGAGGTATGTGAACGTACCCAACACCAGTTAGCAGGAGGTATGTGGACGTACCCAACACCAGTAGCTCCACATGAGCTTCGTTGGTTCCCTCCAAGTCGTCAGAGATGACCACTTTACAAAGGTACACGCCACTGTCTCCCCACTGGAGCTCTCCGATACGCAGGTCGGCCTCTGGAGAAGGGGGGGGGGGGGAGTGGGTTGGGGGGAGAGAGGGAGAGAGCATATTAAAACTTCAGTAAAACTCCTGCCATTGTCTTCGGCTCATCTGACGTGTATGTTCTTTGAGTCACAGCCAACGTAGCTGTGTTCTGATCCTCCATTTCAGTTGAAGGAAGACATGCGGTGCCCCAGTCTCCCAACCCCCTCCTCGCCCTCAACCGGAAGGGTTGGTCATTTTGCTGGTCTTGTTTCCTGTCCCTTAGAAAAGCTTGTTTACACGTCTGCCTCACAATGGACTGGTCTGCAGAGACGCTGATAGGAATCACAGCAGGTTTTTTTAGATGCTCCAAAGTACACATAAAGTATAGCAACTAGGATCCTAAAGCCTGTCCACTCTCTATGTTAGTCCCTCCCCTCTCTCTCCCGCCCTGCCTCCATTCTCCCCCATACCCTCCATCCTCCCACATACCCTCCATCCACAGATTCTTGGAAGAGAAAAGGGTCAATGTTGTTTGATTTCAATGTGTTTGTGCCCACTCCAGGGTTCACCAGAGGAACCAGCCCGTTAAGGCTGAGCTCAGCGAACAGAAAGAGACATGTTCCCCTTTGAAGACATACATCAGAGAGACAAAAAGAGAGAGAGAGACAGGGTGAGACAGAGAAGACATGGATTGCTAGAGAGAGAGAAAGAAGGATAGAGAGAGAGAGATAGAGAGGTTTAGAGAGAGAGAACACTGAAACTTGGCAATGCAGAAACAAAAATCCTTCTTTGTCCATCTTTATTCAAGTGAAAGAGTGGGTTGATTCTTAGCTTTGAGATAGAGCTTAATAAATCTGAGGCACATTTGCTCTTTCTTTTCCTCTTCTTGTTGTCTCTCTCTGTCTCACTCTCTTCCTCGGTTCCATCCCGCTGGTACTCTTAGGTTCCTTAACTCTCTTTCTCTGTAAGCAAGGTGCTTTATAAAAGCGTATCTCGGAAAATGTATGTTAAGATGAAATGTAGACTTTTGACTTTGTTGATCTTCATAAACATGTACAATAAGTTCAGAGGAGTATCTCTTGTCCATATAGAAGCAACTAAAACTACCAAACATTTACATTTTCACAAATTATTCCTTAGGTGACCATGGTGATATAGAAGTGGGGATGATTAGGTGGCCATGGTGATAGGAAGGCCTTAACGGACATGTTGTCAGGACAACAGAGTTATCACTCAATTCACACAATACATGTCATGAGATCTTCAGTGACCACAGAGACGGGACAACTGTTTTAAAGCCCTATCCGAAAGAAGCACCCTACGTCGGAGCAATGTCCCCGTCACAGCTTTGTGGAGTTGGCCCTACTGGCCCTCATAACACCACCGCAAGCTATAACTAGTGTCCCATCCACCTGCTGACCAGGCCCGACCTAGATGAGCTTCCAGGGCGAGAAATCAGTAGGGGGCTGGGTGTGCATTTGCTAAAAAGACTACAGAATGAATCCCAATAACAGGCCTTACTGTTGATGATGGTGATGTCTCTCCCCTTGTAGTGTTCTGCCAGGGTGGTGGAGGATCCGGTGACGGAGGCCACCACGCGGACGGTGCGGCTGGCATCAGAGCAGTCCACGTGGGACGAGGTGGAGGAAGACGAGCCCCTGACACCCAGGCTCTCCGGGAAGCTGAAGGCGTCGCGCGTCCGGTCACGGCAGTAAGACTTGTACCACCACTGGACCACAGCCGTCTGCGTGGACATGCTTGAGTAGTGACACGGCAGGACCACGGACTGGAAGAGCATGGCGTACTTCCGGCCTTCGGGAGCCAAGACGTGGATGGTTGAGCACGAGGGTAGACCTGGCAGAGGGGGGGACATTAGCGAATGAAGAGGGGGACTTTCCAACACCTCGACCATCGTGACAATGAGTTGAGATTGCCAATGATCTCATTGGTTTCGGGGTGCCGTGATAGAAACCTGTGTCGAACGCTGAGGGCAAGCAGGCTGTACTAAACACGGAGACAAATCCACATACATTTACAACGAGCACTACTGGCACTACTCTAACGAGCACTACTCTTACAAGCACTACTCTAACGAGCACTACTCTAACGAGCACTACTCTAACGAGCACTACTCTAACAAGCACTACTCTAATGAGCACTACCAGCACTACTCTAACGAGCACTACTCTAACGAGCACTACTGGCACTACTCTAACGAGCACTACTCAAATTTGATCCTCCCGTTCCCCTACAACACCGATTAAGAGTGGTCAAGTTAGTCATTGTGCTGTGAGTGATGCATTGAACTGCCCACACGTGTCAATGGTGCATTTCACCTTTGACCTAAGGTGCCAGACAGGAAATTAGCTACTCTGGGATGGTCACTGTGAACCCATTGGGGATTTTAAAACAACAGAGGTGAATTATGGTGAAAAACCTCAAGCCCACTCTCAAAAAGACAGCTCTAAAAATAGTTATTTGGCTGTCTCTATAAGAAAACCCTTTAAAGAACCCTTTTTAGGTTTTAGGAAAAAACCTTTTCAATTCAATGTAAAATCTATGTTTAACTACTTTCTTTTCCCCCCTTTCAAATTTAGTAATGTCCAGTTGGCAATTATGACCTTGTCTTATCAAAACAGGCTCAAAGACAACTATCTGAAAGGCATTAGACTGCCTGTGTAGACGCACACACAAACAGTCCCTTTTTTAAGTCTCTCCATTATACTACATTTGCACACATTTTTATAATTTTTATCTTTATTGAATTTAGTTATTTTGTAGTCATTACTTAATATTCTTTGTTATTTTTTAGTTTCCATTGCTGTATGTATCTTGTGCCAATGTTTTATTGCAATATGTAACTTTTTCTTAACCCTCTAAATTTGTTTTAGTCATTTTCTATGGTGGCATTGCCATGAGTGATCCTGCAAGTAAGAATTTTCACTTTGAATTTAACTGCTTGCCCTATCTTTAATCCCATTTTCCCTTTTCATGTAAGCAATATGTATCTTTGTTACCCGAAGAAATGGTTTCTATACTTCAAAGAATGTTCTTTTCTTGTACAATTGCATCTGGATATGTGTATAATTTAACACATTAATGGTGAAAAAACGTTTTTACCGCACTTAAAATAAAAGCCTATTATTGGTATACACTTGGTATTTACTGGGGGATACTCGTTAAAAGTGAAGATCGGGGGTGTAACAATGGTGAGATGTGTGTTTGTCACGTTACGTCCTAATCTCCAACGGTGGGGGTTCCTTAACAGTAAAGAAGACTAGGAGAATGGCCCATGCTGTAGCTGTTACCAGTCAGGGTTCCAACTGTCCTCGAGTGTTGTTCGTTCCTCTGTTGTTCCTCTTCGTGACTGGCCTGGAATTGTGAGGGGTATAAAAATAACGAGGGCTAGGAAACAGGGGTATGTAGCACAGTGGGCATACACCACCGGAGATGACAGCATCCTCCAGCCAACAACCCCTGGCCTACCTGAAGGCATTATGAGGACTTCACAGGTATTTACATAGGCCTGACTCAACTATAGAGGTTATATTTAACTTTAAATACTGCTTACATTTACCAGCGGAGATTGTGCAATCCCCCACAATTAACACAAGTAGTTGTTATATGACGACAGTCTGAAAGCCTTGTTCCAAGTATAAAAACAATTGATTCAGCTGATACTGATCTGACTCAAGTGTTGTTTTGGAGATCCTGAATTTATTAAATCTGACTCATTGAATGTGGTATGTAAGACTGTGAACGGAACATAACTGAAATTGTTTAGTGAAATGATCTTAACCAAGATGAGGTGCCATTTTTCCCCCCGGTAGACCAGCCAAATAACCCTTTTAGAACCCCCTTCAAAAATGATAAGAATTCAAACATTTGACTTGAAGAACCTTTCATTACACCACCGTGTAAGGAAATGCCAAGGCTCGTTAAAGAAATGTCTAGTAAGGTATTGTCATTTAATCTGAAAGGTCAGTAAGACTAGAAGAACTAGTCTCAGGCTTTTAGTGCATAGAGGATCAGGCTTTGAACCCTGTCTGTTCGATTAAATGGCTCTTACAAGAAGCTTCACACCACAACTGGTCCAGTCCTTCAGCAGGTGATCAATTGAAAACACACACGCCTGAAAACATCTGTGTTTGCTGTTTATGGTATGTGTGTGTGTGTGTGTGTGTGGAGGGGTTGGGCTTGGCAGTGGGAGGTGAGGTCACAGATGTGAGCTGGAACCGTGATGAGAGAGATGGCATGGGGTTGGTGGTTTGATAAATCAAGACCTGTTTTTAGATGTATGTGTGTGTGTGTGTGTGTGTGTGTTTGTGTGTGTGTATGTGAGGGAGAGAGAGAGAAACTGAGAGAGAGAAAGAGAGAGAAATGATGTGATAATTTAGCAGTTTTTAGTAGAAACATTTGTAGACAAACATTTCCCCGAAAACCAGAAAAATGCAACTAATGGAGACGTTATACATGTTTACATCTTTTTGGGGCTTTAGTGTTTTTTGGTTAAGGTAACAATTTAAATGTGGGTTAGTATTAGAGTGAGGCGTTCCGGGTTAGGTTTGTATGTGTGTGAGCATATTTGGTAGATCGTAGGGAGGTATAGAGGTGAGAGGTCACATTCTCCCGAACCGCTTCATCAAACAGGGAACTTCGGGGGTAAGCCAGGGAGGAAACACTAACAGCTTCCAAAACATGACCGGAATATTTCAAAACTACTCCCAGAAGAAGAAAAGGGTTTCGACAGGACATGACTGCAGGCCAATCAGAGGCAGGAGAGCGGTATGCAACACAGGCTTCCTTAGTTACCAGGGAAACCAGCTCAGAAGGAGAGCCCAGGCGGGGGTGGAGGTTTATTTTATTAGTTCATCTACAGAAGAGCCCCGCTGGGTCTACAGGAGGAGCTTTATTAGTTTGTACTGTTCGGGGTGGGGGGGGCAGAGGGATAGAAGGGCAATATGGATAGGAAAGGAGAGACACGTAGGGAGACAGAGGAAGAGCAGCAAGGAAGAGGGGAGGAGAGTAGAGAGCAAGAGAGGGATAACAGAACGAGGGAGGGAGGCATAGAAGGTTGGAGGAGAGAGAGATGAAAGAGAGAGAGATGGAGAAGGCAGCCGCGGGAAGTGGAGTGTAGCCTACATTCCTTAAACCGCAGGTGGGGTTAGAGAGTCGGGACTGGCCCTCAGTAGTTTGGGATTAGCCCACGTACCACACAACACAACCCCTCTCCGTCGCATGAACATATTCAGAGGAACGAATGCATGGACATAAAAGTACAGACGCTTGAGAACAGGCGGGGGGGGGGGTTAGGCCAGAGCAACCAGTACCTGCCAGTTCCTTGAACACTCTGAAGTGTGAGCAGTGTTAGGGAAGGACCGTCCCTCTTCTCTACAACACCTGCTACTAGCAGAACGTTACAAACACTTACATGGAAAGCCTGAATCTTGAAGCAACAAAACACAGCAACTGGAAATAACAATGTACTGACTATGTAAAGAACACTTAACTTCAGCAATGCTATTGGAAATGGTAACTATTTGGTTTTGCCTGCTGTGACTGTGATGTTTATATCTTGCAGTTGAATGCACTAAACGTTTCTCTCTCTGGATAGTAAATACCAATACTCTAATGTGTACATATATCTATATATTCAGTAAAAACCCGAAGATTACGGACAAGAAAAATACGCTTTTCTCCGTACCTTCAGATTTTAACGAAATTCATTATTGAAGATTAGAATACCAGTGTGACTGAATTCAGCCCCTCCTAATCCGAGACCTCTAAACTTCCCTTCACATGAGTTACACACGGATGAGTAGCATGGAACAGAAGACCAGGCTATTAGCCAGACCAATGCTGCTTGCGTTGTACTGCGCCACTCAACACAGTACATCCTTCGTGACGTTGAAATCAAAGGATTTCTCGAAGCGGTTACTTCTGTTAAAAATCACAGGCGCGGCTTCGAGCCGAGCAAATAAACACATAGAGCGTGCAGGTTAAAACTAAAAGGTGAAGAGAAAACATTCTAACTTGTTTCGCTTCTAGGTGTGCTAATAAGGGATATAGCTCATTAACTTACCTGTTAAGAATAGCACCGGAATCCAGCATCTGATCAACAAACACATGTTACAAATCAAAGCATCTATAGTTAAAGAAGTCCTGCGCGCATTATCTCTTTTCCGTTCCGTATGCGCTAAATGAGCGCCCGTGTGTAACGGGACAGTACCGCTTCAAAATGGGTGGTGCATGCGCTCTTTAGTCATGTGGAATAAAAGGGGGGCGTTCGTTTAAAAGTCACTCAAGCGTGTTCACTTTGTGGTGGTCATATGGGCTGTAGCCCTACCAGTGGAATAGCCTCATTTTGCAGTTGACTGGATATGTTATGTTCCTTAATCCAAGGCCTAAGAAGTATCTACTGTAGAGGATCGGAGAAGTGCACATTTGAGAATAAAAGCAGACAGGCGCCTGCGGATATTGACATTAGGACTTCACGTGTTTTAGTTGGCTCCCCAAACAAGCTCAAAGGAACGGCACAATGTTCTGTTATTGCCTATCAGCCAAATGCATTTCTGTATATATATTAGCAATTCGTGACATTTGCATTCACTGATGTTTCCCATGTCTTAAATGTCGGTCATAATCATAATCTGCCAGCAGTTGTGTTGCGCAATGCGTTTTCAGTTTTCAGCAAATAAAAGTTTGAAAGGTGCGTATGCACATTTAACGTCCTAAACTTAAGACATGCTAGGTTATCATAAATTTACATAACATGCGGGTGTCCCTTAATAACTCAATCACGTATACGTCCACTACATGCACACGCATCCATGGGAATTCAGGTTCAGGAAACGCCCCCAGATGGCGCGTGCGTCCACTACAGTGCTTGTTGCGGTGTCGTGAGAGGGGAGCGTTGCTTTGCTCTAACGCTTTCGAAATGAACCCCAAAAAACATGCTGTAGGTGGAAGTGCTGCCCTCTACCGCGTGCGCAGACGCCATGGCCTACAAAATAATTTACCGGAGTCTAAAACAAAATAGCTACAAATGTTTATGGCTGCGACTTCTGAAACAATTTACCAGAGGCCAAAACAATAGCTTCAAATGTGTATGGCTGCGGCTTCGAAATGTAGAAATATTTTCAAATGCTGTACATTTCACCCTACGGAGTCTGAGGACTTGGACATTTTTCCTAATTGTAATAAATAAGCATGTGTGGGATCAAATCTAACACATCTTACTGCATATTGCAATTTCTCCTAATTCCTGTACATCGCACAAATAAAAGTAGGTCAAGTCCAACTTTTTTTAGACACAGACCTCTGGTTTCCTCAATATACGAATCTGAAAGTTAAACAAAACCGCGATATGATTATAGCATTTAAGAGGCAGAGGAATAACATCAATGACATTCAACAGGGAGAAAAAACGTTAAAAAACTGACAGCTATGGTTTGAGACAGGTTTGGTAGTCAGGACTCGCCTGAAACAGGCTAACAACACAAATGTTGAGATTTAACCGAACGGTAAACTTTGTCATCGTTCAACCAGATTATAGTTCAAGCCAGACCTCACTACATATCAAAAAGATTTAAGGCAGAAAAAATATATATATATGAAACCTGCAAGAGGATTTTTTAAATGTAGTAATAGTTTAATGTAGTTTTACACGCTTAAAAAAAACTAAATTGATACACATAAAAAATATACACTTTAAACCATCACCAAAAGCCATTATAAAAGATTCTAATGCAACAACAAGTGTTTTGGATCATACACAAGCAGCTACACCATTACACCAACATGCTTTATCAAAGCCGCAAAATTCAAGCAGCTGCTTAAAGGTAAAATGAGCAAAAGGAAAGACCAGATGTTAGTTTTAAAATAAAACTCTTTAAATTCTCTTCGTTACATTTTAACTGAGCCCCCCCACCACCAGGCAGTAAAGAAGTGCTTTGCTCTTGTCAAATGTAATCCATGGCTGCGGTAGGTTTGAGATTCTTCGCAGGCTTGTTAGCTGGCACACTGGGCGGTCTTTCACGGTCATCGTGGGCCTGATCGTAACGGTCACTGTAGCGCCCGCGGTCGCTGCGATCATCGTAGCCACGGTCAGAGTACCGGTCATACCCGTCTCTGGGATCATCATTCCGCTCGCGACGGTCGTCATAGTCGCGGTCGTCATGGTCGCGGCGGCGGTCGTCATAGTCGCTGCGGCGGTCGTCATAGTTGCTGCGGCGGTCGTCATAGTCGCTGCGGCGGTCGTCATAGTCGCTGCGGCGGTCGTCGGATTTTTGGCCGTGGTCCAATTCTTTTACGGTGCGCTCCTGGTACTTCTCTTGGCCGACAATCTTCGTAGGGCGATCGTCATTGTCATCGGGCCGGCTGTGTGTACGACGCTCCTCTCCATTCTCAATGGCCCCTTTGTCGAGGAGCTCAGCACCTTGATCTGGAAGCCTAAAGAGAGATTTAAGCACGCGTGTTCTTATGTGTCTATACACGTGTGTTCCTTAATATGTGCACTTGTGTGTCTACATTCCCGTTTCTCTGGGTTCATTTTACATGTAGGCGTAAGGTTTAGGTTAGGTTTGGGCCTAAAAGGTAGTCATCACGGTTAGGTTTTGAAAATGTAAAATAATTCCCTGGGTCACCATGAGAACACAAATGACAGTGTGTGTGATCATACATACCCATACTCTTCCTCTTCCTCTCCCTTCTTTTTCCTGCAGCAGCAGCAGTAAATGATGATGATGAGTGCTAGGAGAGCAGCCACCCCCGCTCCGATGAAACCCGCCGTCGAGGCCATGCTCATAGACGCTGACGGAGGAACGTGACACAACATTCACTTAAAATGATTCCTCCGTATGTAGCCTAGTGTCAGTATTGATGGTGGTGGTAGCAGTGGTACAGGAGTAAAGTCAGAGGCAACGTTTCAGCTCGGTCCCCTTTCGCAAACTCACGTGGCATGACGGCCAGTGTCATGTTGCAAGTAGCGCTGCGGATCTTATTGGAGGAGGTGCAGATGTAGAACCCGGAGAATTCTGAGGTGAGATTGAAGAGAGACAGAACGCCGGCGTCTGGAAGACACGCACACATCTAGTTACACACCGGGCAGCGTCCACAACGCGCAGAAACCCAGAGCAAACGAAACCTACTCTCTGTGGTCTTGGATAGAAACGGCCGGGATGTGTTTTTGACATCATAGCTCTGCCACTTGTAGGTTGGCGGAGGAGATCCCTCTTGAGACTGACAGGTCAGGTTGATGTTCTGTCCAAACTCGGCCGTGCCCACCACGCTACAGACTGGCACGGACGGGGCAACTGGGCACAAAACATTAGAACGCCGTTAGGTTAAACCGAACCATCAATAACATTGGACTGGGATGTCTTAAGGGACGAAGCAGAACGTTTTGTCATTCCTACCCAGAACGACCAGCTTTGTGGTGTCCGCAACTTTGCCCTTTTCATCATTGGGGATGGTGATCCGACACTCATATACTTGGTTGTCCTGGAGACCGATGGAAGAGAGCTTCAGATTGGCTATTCCTTTTGTCAGGTCTTTTTCTAGGGATGCTCTTCCAATGTACGCAGGATCTATGTCCAATTCACCAGTGGAGAAGTCGGTAAGGATTGGTAACTGTAAACAGCAAACACATTAACTTAAGTCCCAACACCTGTCCACAATAATTGTTATTTTTATAAAGAAAACCAACCTGGGTCACAGAGTGAGTATAGTATATGGACATGTTGTTGTATTGGGTCTTTATTACAACCAGTTAGATTTGAAACAACACAATGACTGCCGTTTAGGGGTGGCAGATACTGTAGCCAAGCGGTTAAAGCATCTGACTGAATCCCAAAGCCCCCCCCCGATATTTTGCATAGAAAATAGGGACAGAAAATCATTTTATGTGTTATACACAGATTACACGGATTCCCTCTCCCAGGGGATCAATTATGTCATCTAGGGAGGAGAGGGGTAAGAATGATTGGCTGATGCATTACCTCAGGATCTCCTGGCGTGGTTGATTGGTACTGCCAATATACAATGATTAGGTTGTTGACCGTGTTCTTGGGTTTAAAGTTGCATGGTAAAGTGATGTTGTCTCCACGGGCAAACTCATAGCTCAGTTGAGGGATGTCCACAGTTAAAGCAACAGCTGTGGTTATGACTAGGTCATGAAGAACAAAACGGGGGGGGGGTTAGAAACACACCTGCTGTAATGGGAAAACATTCAAATTCTGTGTTTTTTAACAATTGGGTGGCAACTGCACTTCTAAAGTTGATTGAACCATAACTATAGGAGCATTGAAGAACATGGGTATTGTATTTTAGGTTCGCCCCTGACAAACACCCAGAAAAATGTAGTTACTTGGAAAATAAAGTTAGTAAACGCTGCTCTAAACCTCTTAATTTATAACGGCTTTTAATCCACTGTCTTGCCCAGAACCATTGGCAGTACGCTACATTCCTCCAAGACAGGGGTGCCCAAATTGTTTCCTATGAAGGGCCAAAATTCAAACTTGACTGCGGGCCGTTGACCGAAAGTAACGTTGCATTATACCAAACTGTATTATATGCCGTGGCGGGCCAAATCAAAGCTCTCTGCTGGCCAAGTTTGGGCACCCCTGCTCTAATACAACATTATTCTAAGGTAAGACAACCATATCCCAATATTGCACGTAACGCGTCGTTTAATAAATATATACATATATAGACTTCCCCTTTCCCAGGTGTTCACATATAATATGTCGCATTTACATTGCTGCGCAAATTCCCCCAACAATGTAAAGATTAAAATTGATTTGCAGCATTTGGATTAATGTGAGTATTTAAATGTGTGGTTGGTGCGATGACTATTGAAATATAAAATAACAATGACAGAGGCTACAACTAACAAATTTGACTAGCCGCCATTTCCATAAAAAGCCCATAGGTGTGGCTCTGGGTATGGCTTATCTACAGGAACAGCAGTCAATTAAACAGATAAATTATCTAATAAAATAAGTAAACAAACTCACCAAGACAAAATGAAAACGAAGCGAAAATCACTTTCTGCGAGGCCATCATCGACAATTAATTGATTGAAACGCGTGGCTCATCCGCAGCGTACTTTTATGATTAGGAACCCGACAGGCGCTCTTCGACAAGGCTACACACTCTCGCCGCGAATGACAACTTATGCAAGTGACGTTTTTGTCTGCCCATCGGAACGCCTATATTTTCCTGGAGACATTCTCTGTTGGGCGGCGGCATGTCGGTACTTGCCCTGTTACCATGTTTCCATCATTTGATTATCATCTCTACGTGGTCAAGAAACTTGCACATACTACCAAATGCATTTGTGATTAATGATATACCTTTTTTCTACAACGACATTGTTTTCAAATAAAACATAACTGGGCTTTTAACTACACATTCATCTTTCTTTCACTTCCTATTTTACCCTTATTATGGCAATAAAAAAAGTTGAGAAAATTGAGAAACTTTCCGAATGGCAGAAATAACGGGTGATACAGGAGGTGACAGACCCTGGTAACCTATATTCGCGAAACTAATGCATGTGAGTGAAAAACCTGACCTACAACATTTATTTACAATAATTCAATGGGAGGCTCGGTGAAAGATGGTGGAAAACGTTTCAGAGAGCAGGAAATGGATATAGGTGTGTTGAAGCTAGTATGAAATCAAGTCGGACTGGTTTAAGGTGGGCGTGTCCGCTGACTCACACCGAAAGAAAATGTATTTGAATATTCAATTTTATTAAAATTAAGGTAGACTACAGAGAAAGAGCCACCCGCGCCCTCTTGTGGACGCACGTAGTATATGTTAAATTCTAGGCCTCGTGCCCAGACATCTCCGGGGCTAATCCATATAGGTTTTCATCTGGACATTGCAAATATAGATGTGAGTGGATATCATCTGGCTAATACAGGTAAAACTGAAAAAGCTTTCACTGATACCTCAAAATCCGTCCAGCAATTTCTATACAACACTGATTGTGATTAACTGCTTTCCAAATTTGTCACGCAGTGCCATAAAATCTTGCAGTCAACATTCAAGACAAAGCGTATGATTGATATAGCATACGTTGTTTCCCCGTCTGCAGATAGTGAATCATCTGGTACACCATTCTGTTTGTGTGTGTGTGTGTGTGTGTGTCAGAGACTGTCCGTGTGAGTGTGTCCTCCTAAAGACAGACTATTAGTCTGAGAGCGAAACACCTGCTAAACCCTCCCACAGCTCCCTTCACCCCTGCTCACCTCCCAACATCCCCTCACACCTCTGCACAACTCCTTACACCTCCCAAGTCCTCCCTACACATCCTTTAAACTTTGCACATCTCACTGCATGTCACATCACCACACACCTTCTCACGACTCATGGTGCCTCCCCACACGTCCTGACCTTTCAGCCTTTCTAACGTCAGGAACCACATCTCATGTCCTTCCATGATACTGGGGATGTTCTGAGGAGACCAGAGAATAAGAAACATAGCTGTACCCCAAATGTCACTTTCCTCCCCAGATACACTGGTCGCAAGTAGTGCACAGCAAAGGGAATGGGGGGGGGGGGATGTTGCCTAGCTATTTGGCATATGTCTCTATGGTAACCACAGGGCCTGCCAGTTCTTGTGATTGAGTATGAAACTTCCCATAATGCATCACAGGTGACATTTGGCAGAGAGTTTGACTAAATAATTATAAACCACAATTGAAAAAGTAATGGGTTTCCACTTGTTAGTTGTTATTGTTGAAGATGCCTGTTATATATTTTCGCGTGTATGGTTGAATGAAGACCACATAGTTTTCTATTCAGGTTTTCTTAGTCCTTCTATTGTAGTCTCTAGTGGTCATACAGAGGCTGGTGGTCATACAGAGGCCGATGGTCATACAGAGGCCGGTGGTCATACAGAGGCCGGTGATCATACAGAGTCTGGTGGTCATACAGATGCTGACTGACAGCAACAGTCAGTCAGTCAGCAACCATAAAAACAATGCTTCTGCCAATAAGAGTGTATTTGCTATTCTGAAACAAGACAGAAAATAAATAATTTATGAAAACGCTGTTGCATTTATCGATTTGTCATTTAAATGTTTGAGTGCATTTGGCAAAACAATTAAATGTGACTTTTAGTTGAGAAGTAAACACTCCAGAATGCTGAGATGATGAGTGGTCCATCCTTTCCATTCATTGCTCTATTTATTAATAAAATGATTTAACCAGATATGTGGCTGGGCCACTCAAAGACATTCAAAGACCAAGGCCCTACTTGCCCAATTGTTTAGTTTGGCTGGACGGCCAGCTCTAGGAAGAGTCTTGATGGTTCCAAACTTCTACAATTTAGTTTGGCTGGACGGCCAGCTCTAGGAAGAGTCTTGATGGTTCCAAACTTCTACAATTTAGTTTGGCTGGACGGCCAGCTCTAGAAAGAGTCTTGATGGTTCCAAACTTCTACAATATAGTTTGGCTGGACGGCCAGCTCTAGG
>JACXGK010012823.1:0-13612 GCA_016801125.1 Novumbra hubbsi | reverse complement strand
GACATGATGCCTGCCATGTTACCAAACAGGATGCCTCCATGTTACTGGACATGATGCCTGCCATGTTACCAAACAGGATGCCTCCATGTTACTGGACATGATGCCTCCATGTTACCAAACATGATGCCTGCCATGTTACCAAACATGATGCCTCCATGTTACCAAACACGATGCCTGCCATGTTACCAAACACGATGCCTGCCATGTTACCAAACACGATGCCTGCCATGTTACCAAACACGATGCCTGCCATGTTACCAAACATGATGCCTGCCATGTTTACACTACTTCTATTCAATTTAAATCCATGAGGGGGAGTGTCCATCACACTACTTCCATCCCCTTTAAACCCATGAGGGGGAGTGTCCATCACGTGACTTCCATTTCCATTAAATCTATGAGGGGGAGTGTCCATCACACTATTTCAATCCCCTTAAATTCCATGAGGGGGAGTGTCCATCACACTACTTCCATTCCCTTTAAATCCACAAGGGGGAGTGTCCACCACCCTACTTCCATTCCCTTTAAATCCACGAGGAGGAGTGTCCACCACCCTACTTCCATTCCCTTTTAATCCATGAGGGGGAGTGTCAAGTTCACAATTACAATTATTAAGATTTGGAACATGAGCAAAGCATTTTTAATGGCTGATGCTTGAACTTATGTATGGCCATTACATGTTTCAGAATACTTTATCTGTACTGTTTAAGAGAGAGGAAAGGATACGAGAGGAGGAGAGGATACGAGAGGAGGAGAGGACAATTGAGGAGAGAACAAGAGAGGTGGAACGGATAAGAGAGTAGAGAACAAGAGAGGAGGAGAGAACATGAGAGGAGGAGAGGACAAGAGAGGAGGAGAGGACAAGAGAGGAAGAGAGGGCAAAAGAGGAGGAGAGGGCAATAGAGGAGGAGAGGGCAATAGAGGAGGAAAGGACAAGAGAGTGGAGGAGAGGAGTCAGAAAGTAGAAAAGGGAGGTGGAGAGGGAAAATATAAGGAGAGGACAGAGTAGAAGAGATGGGTGATGAGAAAATAGGGCCAGGGGGAGGAGGTGCGGGGAAAGGAGGTGGGGTACTAGCCCTGTCTCTCTACAGCCCTGCTCAGGGGGATCACTCTGTCTCTTACCAGCCTTAGACCAAGACTCACTTGCGTGTGAGGCGCTGATCTCCTTGTGGGGCACAGGGAGAATTGTTTAGGAGGAACTCCTTGGACGGATAGGAGCTCCATCTCCTCTCCTGCACTGAGTTGCTGTTGTCATTGTTATTCCAAAAGTCTCTGTCTAGATGGCTGTGGGGCAGAGCCCAGAGGCAAAGAGAGACACAGGTCAGAGCAACACATCGCACCAGGCTACAAGCACAGGAACAGGGACGGACGGGGAATACGTGCACGTGTGTGTGTGTTCGGGGCGGGGCTAGGGCAGAGGTGTATGAAAGAAAGGGAGCTAGAGAGACACTCTTCCTTTCAGAAATTATGAAAGGCCGGGGTTAAGAGTGGGTTCTAAAATGGAGGCTCTAAATGTTGGTTCTTCCATAAGGTTCTAGACGGTGGTTCTAAAATGGGTTCATAATGGGGTTTCAAGAACCTACAGGTGAAAGGGTCTTTGAAATAACAAGGGGCGTGGTTAATGTCTAATTAGGAGCCAGATGTTATCCAATTATCAAAGAGGTTTTTAGATTAAATGTATCATGTCAGGGTAGGGCCTATGGGAGCATACCATACAACACATTAACGGTTTTATAAAGCAGAGAAGACAGGAAGACAAACAGAAAAAGACAAGCCAGAGACATAGACAGACAGAGAGAAAGAGAGACAAACAGTCAGAGAGAGACAGATAGAGAGACAGAGAGACAGATAGAGAGACAGAGAGACAGATAGAGAGCGAGAGAGAGACAAGAGACAAACAGACAGAGAGGGAAATAAGGACAGAGAGATGGAGAAAGAGAGACAGATCGAGAGACAGAGAGACAGATAGAAAGAAAGAGACAGATAGAGAGACAGAGAGACAGATAGAGAGACACATAGAAAGAAAGAGACAGATAGAGAGACAGATAGAGAGAGAGACAGAGAGAGAGACAGATAGAGAAAGAGAGAGAGACACAAGAGACAAACAGACAGAGAGGGAAATAAGGACAGAGAGATAGAGAAAGAGAGACAGAGAGAGACAGAGAGAGAGACATAGAGAGAGACAGAGAGGTAGATAGAGAAAGAGAGACAGATAGAGAGACAGAGAGATAGATAGAGAGAGACAGATAGAGCGATAGAGACACAAGAGACAAACAGACAGAGGGAAATAAGGACCAAGAGATGGATAAAGTGAAACAGATAGAGAGAGAGGTAGATAGAGAGAGAGACAGATAGAGAGACAGAGAGATAGATAGAGAGAGACAGATAGAGAGATAGAGACACAAGAGACAAACAGACAGAGAGGGAAATAAGGACAGAGAGATGGAGAGACAAACAGTGAAGTACACCAGGTAAACACCATCCTATGCAGGGTAACACAGCAGCACCACTTCATTTACAACTGGACATTGACACTCATAGAAACCATTCAAACAAATCACAATGAACATTAGAAGTCAGGTAGACCACATCTGTTAGCTCACGGAGCAGAAAGGAGAGACAATAAAGAAAGCACATACAGAGCAGGTAGCAATACAGATTGATTATAAAAACAGACGGGAGGGAGAGTCACAGACAGGAGAGAGAGTCACAGATGGGAGAGAGTCACAGACAGTTCTCCACTGGCGTAGTTGGTAACACCACATGGCGACAGAAGCCAGTTACAACACAACAGGAGAGAGAATCGGTTGGGAAAGAACGGGGGAGAGAAGAGGACTGGATGATAATCAGAAGAGCGTCAGATGAGATGTGTAATCCACAGCCAAGATAAACAAAGGCCACATGAAAGCTGCGGAAACCGTTGAGGGGAGAAATATAACCATTAAGGAGAGGATTCGGAGCAGATTTAACAACACATTCACAATCAAAGGACCACAGCGACGGAGGTGTCGTTGTAATGTAAGCGCCGGAGATGATCAGAGCTGCTATAAAGAGATTAACATGAAAACCCAGTGCTGACAGAGATTACACAGAGATAATGAATATTGTCATTGACCTATTGAGTTCAGTGGTGATGCATCACTAAATGGAAAACACAAATGAAATGGCTACTTAAATGTATGAATACCGAGGAATGATCTCTAATTTCAAAGAAGCCCCTGAAGAAACGTTATTAGAGTTAAATTGTCCTACAACCAGGATCTCCACCACTTTATGCCGATATTCTAAGCACCTTAACATTGAAAGACATAGATTGTAGATTCAACATATTCACTGGTCCTTAGGAGTGCTATATTTAGCTACACACAATCTTCTAGGATATCAATACTGTTTTCAACTTCTAGGATAGCTTTACTGTTTTCATCTTCTAGGATATCTTTACGATTTTCTTCTATTAGGACATCTTTACTGTTATATTGTTCTAGGATCTTTATACTTTTTTATTGCTCTAGAACATATTATCTTCATGACTTCCTGCAGGGAGAAAACAACAGTGTTTTCTCAGGACACAACTAGAAGAGGTTAGATAATAGGATAGAAACCTGTAGTGGTCAAATCACATCATGTTAACATTTCACTCAGCGACTCCAACTCCTAAACCCTGCAGATGTGTTGCTCCATAATGTTCTGTAACTCCCTCCACAAAGCGACCCTGCCAGCCCAGTCAGGTAAGACAATGGATGAGCATTCTGTAGATTCCCCTTCCCTCAGTGAATCCCACTCACCCAGAGCTCACTAAGAGTACATTAAGAGACTTGTTTTTTGTCTAATTGCAACAAAAACATTACTCAGCTCAAACGGCTTTACCATTAACAACATCCATTTTATGTTCCTCTGTAATGAAAACAAATTAGCATTATATTATACTGTATGGCCATAAAATACTATTACTTGTATTAGTCAGTACTAATACCAGTAACTAGTACTAAAACCAGTTACCAGCACCAAAACTAGGTACCAGTTCTCCTGTGGCGTAAATGGTGGAGTAAGGTACCAGTTCTCCTGTGACGTGAATGGGGGAGTAAGGTACCAGTTCTCCTGTGGTGTTTATGAGGGAGTAAGGTACCAGTTCTCCTGTGGCGTGAATCGGGGAGAAGGGTACCAGGAGTTTGTGGTAGTTCATTCAGCGACACCACACAGGTGTTCCTCATCAGACTACAGCAACCTACTTGATGGCTTTTTTCTCTCCTGCACGCACACGACCCGACTCTGGAGTACCAGCCGTTTCCATTCCTGGCTTATTCCTCTTCCCCTTGAGACACATGGGAGAGGAGCGACAGAGAGGGAGAGTGAGGAAGAGTGAGGGAGGGAGGGGAAAGAGATAGGAGGAAAGAGATAGAGAGAAAGACAAGGTTAATGATCGGTCCTGTGAGTCGTGTTTGTACTAATGCTGAGTGTAACATCCTATCGTATTATCTCCTGAGTAGACCACACACACTCAGAGACACACACACACACACAGGTGACCCATTATCTCCTGAGCCGACCACACACACACAGATCACAGGTGACCCATTATCTCTGAGTAGAGCTTCTTTCAGCTGTCCTCTACCTGGTGATCTTTGATTGCTGCTCATCAAAGTAGAATCAAATTTAGTGTCGGTGAAGGAGAGATTCATTCTGTCCTCAATATGATTACCATTCACTCACACACAGCCCAGACATTTAAATGGCAAACACCTGTTTAAAGCAGCGTTTTACTGTTCAGTGGGTTCTGGCTGGAAGACTGCTGTTTAAAGCAATGTTATACTGTCCAGTGGGCCCTGTCTTAAAGACTAAGCTGTTTAAAGCAATGTTATACTGTCCAGTGGGCCCTGGCTTAAAGACTCAGCTGTTTGAAGCAATGTTATACTGTCTAGTGGGTTCTGGCTGGAAGACTCAGCTGTTTAAAGCAATGTTATACTGTCTAGTGGGTTCTGGCTGGAAGACTCAGCTGTTTGAAGCAATGTTATACTGTCCAGTGGGTTCTGGCTGGAAGACTTTGTACCCCTCTGTGCTAATTAAATTGCTGCTGTACAGGCGTGCACAGACACACAATACACTTATACATTACTGTACCCTTAAACATTACTCTACCCTTATACATTACTCTACCCTCAATCATACTCTACCCTCATTCATAATCTACCTTCACGTCTTACTCTAACTCTTATACGTTACTCCACACTTATACATTACTCAACGCTCATATGTTACTCTACCCTCAAACGTAACTCGAACCTCATACGTTACTCTACCCTCATACATTACTCTACCCTAATACGTTACTTGACCCTCATACATTACTCTACCCTGTAAGGAAAATAAATACGTTTCATTTTGTGTGTTTTGAAATAATGAATCAACATGTCATAATAAGCTATAATAAGAATGTATAGCTATATCATGAATGCATTATTAACAGCCAAATGAAACTGTTTAAAGCATGAACAAAACAAGTAATGGTATGTAGTAATCACATTCAAAACACATGTAAAGGTGGGGTAATAAAGCAGAGGGCGAACGAATAACAGGAAGCGCCTAGGGGGTACAAGAAAGACCACGAGACTACAGAAGGACGCATCCAGGTTCGAGAACACCAACTCCAACAGGAAGAGGTCGGACAATCAGAACACTACGCAAACCACGCAACGTGAAGACATACACGAAGATATGACCAATAGGCTCCCTTAAGGAGAACCTATAAAATTTGAATGTATCTAAACAAGGCTCTCTCTTTCCCAGCTGATCCCAGCCGAAACAAGAGCCGTGCACGTTCGATTTGGGCATGATACTACGGTTATTAAATACATTGAATATTTCTAATTAGACAAAGTCGTCAGGATCATTTATTTCTTAACAACCCTCATACATTACTCTTCCCTCATACGTTACCCATATACGCTACTCTTCTCTCAAAATGCATAGCTAGCTAATTGAACATACATTACTCTACCCTCATACATTACTTTACCCTCATACGTTACTCTACTCGTATACGTTACTCTACTCTCAAACTGCATAGTTAGCTAATTGAAATTGTGAATGTAATTTCAAGCCTACTTCACATGGCTGTTAGAAAGCCAACTGACGGCAGAAAATAGCTAGCCAATTCTACATCTCCTGACATAAACAAATTGCTTGTTTCATTAAGCTTAACATTGTTAACATGCTGCCCCTAAATAAAATCAACTGCTTTAGCAATCAGTCTTTAGTTAATCAATATTGTCATCTTTAGCAGCTAACACAGGAATGAGCAGTTGAGAGGGGCGTTGTGAAAGCCCAAAATGTTATCTAGCAGCTAGGTTAGCAATAGAAGCTAGCTAGATACGGTAGAAGATATTTCACTTTGTGTGCTGTTCGAGCTAGCAACATCGGTTTCATGTCTTATTTAATAAATAATATTATGACAAACTCATAACATGAATATTAACTTGAACAATACTGACCATTGGTAGCTAGATGTGAGATGGCACAGCAAAAATGTGCTTATCAGAATATGTCAACATTATTCACAGAATAATTCATTTTGATTTGAGTTGTGTGTCTCCACGATTCTGGTTCATTGAACAGACCATAGTAAACCACTCACACGTCTCAGAATACCTGTCCTCAGCAATGGGCGTGTAAAAGGCACATCCCGCCACAAAAGGGGAAAGCATGTGTCTTGGGAAAACTGGCTGATACTCTCAAGGTGCTGAGGAGAGGAGACATCAAAGATAGAATTCCTGGTCTGGAGGTGGAGAGAGGAGAGCTGAGACACTGAATACGAGCTAAGGAGTGACCTGTCTCACTGATCTGTAGGCGGGGCTGTGAATGGCTAGCCTGTCTCACTGATCTGTAGGCTGGGCTGTAAATGGCTAGCCTGTCTCACTGATCTGTAGGCTGGGCCGTGAATGGCTAGCCTGTCTCACTGATCTGTAGGCTGGGCTGTGAATGGCTAGCCTGTCTCACTGATCTGTAGACCGGGCTGTGAATGGCTAGGCTGTCCGACTGATCTTCAAACAGGGCAGTGCGAGACCGGGCTGTGTTCAGGGAGCTAGAAGTGGTGGGGAGTGGAGCAAAGGAAAGGCCCAGCAGTGTGACAGCAGGCAAGTCCGTCCTCGCTGCCTCACTTCGCTCTCTGAGTCAAGCTGTGAGCCCGGGGGTTTGAGTGGCGAGGCTGAAACAATGGCTGTGTGGCAATGGCGTTGTGCTACACTACTATTTAAAAAAAGGTGTAATATTTCCTCAAACACCTTGTGTTTTTGTCAGTCGTCTTTCCTGAAGCAACTAAGAGCTTGGTTTGCAGAGCATCCTGGGAGTTTTGATAACCCTTAATCCCTTAATCTTTGATTTGCCTTATTTACGAGGTGCTTCACGTAGAGTCAACCAGAGGGTTTTTAGACAACCTGCCACACCGGTGAAGGTTGAAAACAATTTCACCTCAATGTGGCTCCTAGGACGTAGTAAAGCAGAGGATTAAGCTGCTCAGAGAACCTCCCTGCTGTTGGTAGAGTCGCCTCAGCTGCACAGAGAACATCCATGCTGTTAGTAGAGACGCATCTCCTGCACAGAAAACCTCCCTGCTGTTAGTAGAGTCGCCTCTCCTGCACAGAGAACCTCCCTGCTGTTAGAGGAGTTGCCTCAGCTGCATAGAGAGCCTCCCGGCTGTTAGAGGAGTCGCCGCTCCTGCTCAGAGAACCTCCCTGCTGTTAGTAGAGTTGCCTCTCCTGCACAGAGAACCTCCATGCTGTTAGTAGAGTCGCCTCTCCTGCACAGAGAACCTCCCGGCTGTTAGAGGAGTTGCCTCAGCTGCATAGAGAGCCTCCCGGCTGTTAGAGGAGTCGCCGCTCCTGCTCAGAGAACCTCCCGGCTGTTAGTAGAGTTGCCTCTCCTGCACAGAGAACCTCCATGCTGTTAGTAGAGTCGCCTCTCCTGCACAGAGAACCTCCTGGCTGTTAGAGGAGTTGCCTCAGCTGTTGGGACCACAGACGTGAATGGAGGAGTTCAGCAGCCGGGATGGCGTGTCGAGGGGTGACTTGACAACACTGAACAACAGGCATCTCCATGGAGACCAGCATGTCCTGCTGCTGTGAGTGTGGACATGATCACCGTTATCAGGAGCTTTCCAGCCTATCGGACACTGCCGGTGGTCGGCTGTTATACAGTACATTTCTTGGAACCATCTTTTTCGATCTTCCTCACGCAGTTTGCATTACAGCAGTCTGTGTGCACTAAAATGTGGATCATTTGTTTTTATAGGAAAGGCGATTCAGTGACCACAAAATTCACCATACATAAATTTAAATACTTTATGGTTCTGACTCCATTCTCACATGAATGTACTATATTGTTTTGACTCCATTTATACATTAATATACTGTATGGTTTTGACTCTATTCTAACATTATTATGCTGAATGGTTCTGACTCCATTCATATATTAATACATGTCTGTATGGTTCTATACCATGTGTTTATGGTATTTTATGATATGTGTTTATGGTATTTTATGATATTTTATGATATTTTATGATATTTTAGATATTTTAGATATTTTAGATTGTAACACATGGTTGATTTTAAATTCTAACACATGGTTGATTTTAGATTCTAACACATGGTTGATTTTAGATTCTAACACATGGTTGATTTTAGATTCTAACACATGGTTGATTTTAGATTCTAACACATGGTTGATTTTAGATTCTAACACATGGTTGATTTTGGATTCTAACACATGGTTGTAGGATAACTAACGGTACTGAGCAGAGACACAATTCAAGGTTACCCTGGATGTTTTGGCAGAACCCAGACATTCCAGAAATCCACCTGTGGCTATATATCTTCGAGATGGATATGGTGAGAGTATGGAATGAAAATACTGATCTACCGCATAGAAAGGACAGATACCAAGGACATGCTATCCATTTATATATGGTTACAAGCACAACATGATAGCAAACTTTCAATTTTTTGCTAGCAACATTTTTAAAAAAATCAATCCAAGCAGAACATACCCTGTGACCACACAGTAACATTTTACTGCCAATCAATCCAGCAGACCCAACCCTGTGACTACACAGTAACATTTTACTACCAATCAATCCAAGCAGACTCAACTCTGTGACCACACAGTAACATTTTACTACCAATCAATCCAAGCAGACTCAACTCTGTGACCACACAGTAACATTTTACTACCAATCAATCCAAGCAGACTCAACCCTGTGACCGCACAGTAACATTTTACTTTCTATCAATCCAAGCAGACTCAACCCTGTGACCGCACAGTAACATTTTACTTCCTATCAATCCAAGCAGACTCAACCCTGTGACGGCACAGTAACATTTTACTTCCTATCAATCCAAGCAGACTCAACCCTGTGACCGCACAGTAACATTTTACTTTCTATCAATCCAAGCAGACTCAACCCTGTGACCACACAGTAACATTTTACTTTCTATCAATCCAAGCAGACTCAACCCTGTGACCACACAGCTCAAAAACTGTTTATCAAGCTCAGTGAAGTGAACCATGCCAAACAAGCTGCAAAATAATATTGTCAGTCTCAAGAGATCCACTGAAAGCTGTCCGTCATTATATAATTCTCCAATCCCAATCCACAACAAGTTGAACACATTTAGACAGCCATGGGTCTGTGACCTGGCGATGAAACTGATGATTGCAAGTCTAGCCTCTACACTGATAAACACCCTTGTCAACCCATCGAAGAAGATGAGAGATGAGGAGAGTGGAACGCTAGACAGAGAAGGGGGGAGGGAGGAGATGAGGAGAGGAGAGTGAGGGAGGAGAGGAGAGAGGAAGAGAGTGAGAGGAGAGAGAAAGGGAGGACAGGAGAGAGGAAGGAGAAGAGAGGAGAGAGAGAGAGGAAGGAGATTGTTTAATCAGAACTAACCTGAATAAGTCAAGAAAAGCCCACAGGACATTCGTGTACCGACACATTATTTCTTATCTCTGTGGGAACCAGCCATTCATGTTCCCTATTCTCTAACATTAACTGAAATAATTTCATCTTTATGTTCAAACCAAACCTAGCCCCAATACCTAACACTAACCCTAACCCAAACCTTTATGTTCAAACCAAACCTAGCCCCAATACCTAACACTAACCCTAACCCAAACCTTTATGTTCAAACCAAACCTAGCCCCAATACCTAACACTAACCCTAACCCAAACCTTTATGTTCAAACAAAACCTAGCCCCAACACCTAACACTAACCCTAACCCTAACCTTAATGTGCAAACCAAACCTAGCCCCAACACCTAACACTAATCCTAAACCTAACACAAATCCTAAACCTAACACAAATCCTAAACCTAACGTATAATGCCAAAGCCAAAAAGAATCCCCAATTATAACACTAACCCCAACTTAACCCCACCTGAGAATATCACTAAGCTGGAAAGAGTATTTTCCCTGGTAAAGTTCTGCCAAAAACCCTTGTGGGGAACCAATTGTCAGGTTTTACTATTTTGGAGGGATACCACTTGTTCTTATAGACCTAAATCACAAACACCCCTTACCCAACGCATACACACACAGACACACAAACAGACTTGCACAAATACACATGCACACAAATAAATACAGGGCAAATAATACAGCAATGGTTGCCGTGCAGGAATGCACCAGCAGGGGGATAAAATAAAGATCTACACTTTAGAGGGGTTGTAGGAAAGGAACACCTTCAGTAGAGATCAGCACCTAGGTGTGTTACTGAGGTTGTACCAAGCCTGACTCATGAGTGAGGCTGTGAGCGGGGGTTTTCAACAGCACTGAAATAGGTTCAGACTAAGACACCAAGCAACCCAGGAGGAACATCATCCATTTAAACACGCTTCCATCCGAAATGAATAGACATTGGAAAGCAAGAGATACAGTAAAAACGTGTTACGTGTCCAGAACTCACAGGTCACTCACACACACACCCACACACACACACACACATTGATATAACAGTTTCTGAGAATGTAAATCAGCAGATGTTATTCTAAACCCATCTGTGTCTATTTTGGTGTCTGCTTTTAGTAGTGTTTAGGAGTGCCCTGATCTTGTCATAATCGCAGCGGTTTATGTTTCCCACATGTGATCTTCATATGTTTATGTTTCCCACATGTGATCTTCATATGTTTATGTTTCCCACATGTGATCTTCATATGTTTATGTTTCCCACATGTGATCTTCATATGTTTATGTTTCCCACATGTGATCTTCATATGTTTATGTTTCCCTCATGTGATCTTCATAATCGGATACATTTGTAATCTGAACACCCCAACAGGTGTTTTAATTACTGGTAGAGCCTGTACCTCAACTGCCCATGATGATTCCATCTAGACCAGAACTGCTTTTGACCAAAGAATCAATTACAATGAATCCATTCAGCTGTGATCTCAAGAACGCTAATCGCAGAAATGAACAGTATAATTAATTATACTACACAATCGACTGTTGAACTACCATATATTCCAAATGAAATGATCTCTCGCAGGAGAATACCTTGGAAATGAAGGTCAGGATTTCAACATTATGGTTCAGCAGCACGCTTAGTGATCTGTGTAAGACCATATTAAACGCACACACACACACTTACATACACACTTACACACACTATGCATGATAATATAGCATTTACTATGTCAGTATGGGTGTGTGTCCAGCTGATGGAACAGGCGTGAATCTGGGTAATGAAGGAGAGATCTACAGCCCAGTGAGCCATGTACTGGCTACTTCTGGAGAACAGTTAAATGACTATATGCACAAGTAGGGGCCTAAATTAAATGACTGTATCAATGTAGAACTGAGGGCCTAAGTAAAATGGCAATAAATAAACGTAAAACAAGGGGCCTAAGTTAAATAACCTTGCAAATGTAGAACTAGGGGCCAGAGTTAAATGACTATGTGTAAATGTAGAACTAGAGGCCAGAGTTAAATGACTATGTGTAAATGTAGAACTAGAGGTCTAAGTTAAATGACTATGTGTAAATGTAGAACTAGAGGTCTAAGTTAAATGACTATGTGTAAATGTAGAACTAGAGGCCAGAGTTAAATGACTATGTGTAAATGTAGAACTAGAGGCCAGAATTAAATGACTATGTGTAAATGTAGAACTAGGGGCAAGAGTTAAATGACTATGTGTAAATGTAGAACTAGAGGCCAGAGTTAAATGACTATGTGTAAATGTAGAACTAGGGGCCAGAGTTAAATGACTATGTGTAAATGTAGAACTAGAGGCCAGAGTTAAATGACTATGTGTAAATGTAGAACTAGAGGTCTAAGTTAAATTACTATGTGTAAATGTAGAACTAGAGGTCTAAGTTAAATGACTGTGTAAATGTAAAACTGGGGGCCAGAGTTAAATGACTATGTGTAAATGTAGAACTAGAGGCCAGAGTTAAATGACTATGTGTAAATGTAGAACTAGAGGCCAGATTTAAATGACTGGGTAAATGTAAAACTGGGGGCCAGAGTTAAAAGACTATGTGTAAATGTAGAACTGGGGGCCTACGTTTAATGACTATGTGTAAATGTGTTACAACACTGGGACCCCAGAGGACAGGGAAGGGGTCTGTACGTACCAAAAAACACGTGTGACAAATTGGATGAAATCACTGCTATTTCCATGCAACATGTCATCATTGCTACAGCAAAGTATAGGTAAAGGCTTGAGCCTGCAGATTTAGACAACACAGCTCTGTGGAGGGACTGATGTACACACTCGTTCACACAAACACACCAAAACATACCAACACCTGCAAGACCAACACTTACACAGACACCATGAACACAAACACACATTCTCACCGACATACACTCACACACTCACACACACACACACACACACACACAGAGTGCAGGTTCTGAGCAGATAAAACAGAGTGAATTTCTGACAGGCAAGAACAAGCTATCAGGGCTTCCTCATGTATCATTCAGAGACATCATCAAATGTTTAGGAAGGTAGCTAGAGAGAGATGAGTGGGAGAATGGAGGAGTTTGGGGGGTGAGGGGGGTTCAAAATAAAATTCAAAATACGAGAGACAGTCGGGAGAAGAGGAGTGATCAGAAGGAAGAAGGGATGACACCAGAGACAAAAGAGTGATGACGAGAGGGTGAGAGAAGGATGGAAAACCGGAGAGAGGGAAAGTGAGGGGGGCGGGGCCAGGGTGAGAAAATGGGTGCTGAAGTAGGGAGAATGGAGAGATGGGAATGAGTGACAGGTGGTCCCGGGTGGCAGTTCTGCCCCCTCATTTTGGGTAACCGGGTTGTAGACAGACCATATCCCTCTCCTCTGGGGCAATAGGGTTGTAGACAGATCCCTTCCCCTTCGTCTGGGGTAACAGTGTTGTAGACAGACCCCTTACCTCTCCTCTGGGGTAACAGGGTTGTAGACAGACCCCTTCCCTCTCCTCTGGGGTAACAGGGTTGTAGACAGACCCCTTCCCTCTCCTCTGGGGTAACAGGGTTGTAGACGGACCCCTTCCCTCTCGTCTGGGGTAACAGTGTTGTAGACAGATCCCTTCCCCTTCGTCTGGGGTAACAGTGTTGTAGACAGACCCCTTCCCTCT
>JACXGK010012821.1:0-13780 GCA_016801125.1 Novumbra hubbsi | reverse complement strand
CACTGCATCACCACAACAGTCCCACTGCATCACCACAACAGTCCCACTGCATCACCACAACAGTCCCACTGCATCACCACAACAGTCCCACTGCATCACCACAACAGTCCCACTGCATCACCACAACAGTCCCACTGCATCACCACAACAGTCCCACTGCATCACCACAACAGTCACACTGCATCACCACAACAGTCCCACTGCATCACCACAACAGTCCCACTGCATCACCACAACAGTCCCACTGCATCACCACAACAGTCCCACTGCATCACCACAACAGTCCCACTGCATCACCACAACAGATATTGGCTTGTTTTCTGATTTTCGTTGCTGTGTTTTCTTTAAAGGTATACCTGTGTCTAACAGATGCATTTTGTAGGATCAGTCATGTGGAGTACATAGATTACGATGCAATGAATTCAGTTGAATTGACTGAACTGTATCTCTGTATCAAATCTTTGAAACGGTTGCATGGAGTGTTTATTTTTGGTCAGTGTAGGAGTCATGAAGAATAAACTTGGCAAGGTATTGGTCATCTGGCAGGAGGGAAAATAACCTGAGCACATGTACATGTTAAGAAGGGTTCGGCAGCATGAAAATTATGGATGGTCTCTTGCTCTGTTCTTTTGCTGTGCATGGCCAGTAGCCTAAAGCCTTCATCATTCAGATAATGATATTGGCACACAATTCAACAGAACAAGCTAAAGGGTTTGGGAGAGATTTTCCAACATTTGTAAATTGCATAAAATTGAGGAGATGCATTTGAGGACCATAAGGCCCTCCAGCAAATGGTGGTGGAGACTTGAAAAGTGTGTCTGTGAAAGGCAAGCAGTTTTATCCAGGACCCTACACACACACCCAATTACACAACTGGATCAACTTACGCACAGACCAGGAACTGCTTGTTAAGTCGTACAGAACATTTCAGATGAGCATTTATCATGTTGACATAAAGCGCCTGGCGCTCTAGAAACGAGTTCTGAAGACATTTGTCCAAAAGCGAACCTGTTGTCGCCTGTCGTTAAAACCACAGTGTAACATCCTGTAGCCCATGTGATCTGCAGAGTGGGTTCCTCCGTAACGGAGGCCCCGGTACTCACGTGGGTCCTCCCTCTCTCCGTGTAGGAGCCCCGGTCGCGTGGCCACGCCCCCCGCCAGTCCAGTCACATGGTGCCGGTCCGGAACAGCGGCAGCCCCAAGTCCTCCACCAAGACCAAGCAGGCCTTTCTGCTGCAGGCCACCCGCCTCACCAAGCTGGCGCGTCACATGTGCCGTGACATCATCAGGCTGCGACGCGCTGCGCGACGCCCCTTTGTGCCCATTAACTGTGGCGCCATAAAGGCAGAGTGTAAGAGCTCCTTCAATTCTTAACTTCTGCCTCATCACACACATACATGGACACAAACACACACACGCGCGCGCACCAACACACACACTCCTATACACACACGTCGCCCCCCTCCTTCACCATGACGCCCCCTTTCACCCCACGCTGCCTCCCTCCCTCCCCCAGTCTGTCTCTTTCTCTCTGTTTTTGTTATATTGTATTATTATAATATTATTATTTTGGTTTTGTATTCTCCCCCCCCCCCGTTTCCAATAAAGACTGCCTGTCCTCATGACTTGAGTTTCATCATCTTTTCATTCGTCCGTCCGTGGTTTTTGTTTTTGTTTTGGTCACTTGTTGTCCGGTGAATGACTGAGTCGAAACGGACGTTGAGTATCCATATGAGTAAACACTCTCTACTGAAAGGTTTTCAGAGCACCTCGTTCTCTACACACGCACACCAACACACACGACATTCCCATCCAGTGACGTGCTTCCTATTCTCCAGGTCAGAGCGGATGATGGCTGCGGAAAGTGAGCGTATATTTGTTAAGGTTAGTTAGAAGTAGCGTAGGCATATTTTACTAAGAGAAGCTCTATTTTTTTGCACAGCACAATGTTTGTCCCATTGATAAGCCCTTGTTTGTGTGTTTTCTGCAAAGTGTCGGTGCTTGTTCTGGGTTGTGTGTATTGTGCGTGCGTGTGTGTGTGTGCGTGCGAGGGATCACTGATTGAATGGTTTGATTAGATGGAGCTCGTTTGAGGACAGGGGACAGAGATGGACACAGGGAGAGAGGGGGGGGGGGGGGTTAGGGGAGAAGTGAAAGAAAGCCATGCTTAGGGTGAGTTCAGGCAGTAGTTCTCTCTGAAGATTGTTGTTTATGTATCAGCCCTACCATCTCCTGCTTTTCTGAGTTTGCAACTTCATTATTTGCTATTTTTGTGTTGCCATGACAACCCACCCGTACTCGCATTCCATCCTGTAAGCCAGTCTCACATGCCCATATCAAGATGTTACTCTGTTCCAGGAACAGAAAGATACACTTTTCATTTCTACTTGGCTCTTCTAATTCATATTGCTCTCTTTGTCTTCATGTCTCTCTGTCTCTCTCTCTCTCTCTCTCTCTGTCAATGTGACATTGGTAACTGTAATAAAGTCACAGCTGAAACCATCCTCTCTGAGTCTTTGTGCTTCATGTGTCTGTGTACCTGTCCATAACTTCACCGCACTCACCGATTGGCTGGAGGATTAGGCCCGTCCCTACTACAACATGGGCGTCGTTTGTCTGCCTGCTTCCACATGGTCACACTTGGCGTTCTGTAGGCGTGTGTGCATGTGTGTGTGTGTGCGTTGTATGGTTGTGTTTATAGTGTGAGAGCTCCACTACTACCTTTCCTCATACCATATCATAAAATAATCTATTAACAGGTGTTTCAACTGACTACTTTCTAGCCTGATTGAAGCTACTTACAGGTACATTAATGCAGTAGTACAGCTAGTAGATTGGTAGTTAGAAAGTATCAGTGTGCTATGCAAGCAGTGGGGGGGTGTGGTTTACGGTCAATATACCATAGCTCAGTGCAATATACCATAGCTTAAGCACGACGCATCCCAGAGTAATATATCAGAAACCCCCAAGATCCGTTATTGGTATAACAAACCAGCTACAAACACCAATAAAGCAGTAATAATTGATGTATTGTCCTACTTGCGGTTTATGATCTCACATGCCACGGCTATCATCCTATCAGGATTCAAACCACCCGGTTAATATTGTTGGTTTTGGAACAGCTGTAACGTTTATAGAGATTGAACAAGCAAACAACCTGCTAGATGAACCGATGTTCAAATCTTTATTCCGTGTTTGAACCTGCCCCGTATTCCAGAATGTCACTGATATAGTCCAGCTGCTTTGTCTGTCGGTGGAACTGTGTGGTGATTGGTCAGCTGCTGTGTGGTTATTGGTCTAGATATATTGCGGATGTCGGAGGGGCATGTCGGGCGACCGCCCAGAATCCGGCCGGCCCAGAGGAGCACCCTGACCAGCGTCCTGCAGTTCCTGGGTAACACACGCAATGCCTCCAAGAAATAGAGCAAATCCGCACCAACGTGTTTGTGCGACGGGCATTGCCCTATGGCAACGGCATGGAAGACCGTGTAATATGGGTGTCGAATGTGTGATGTATTCCAGAGTCCCGCCCCGCGGCCCACCCCCCCCGTTCACACCGAACACTTGGCCTCCAAGCCCCTCCCCCTCGCCGTCTCCTCTCCTCCCTCCCTCACGGTCCCCACGGCCTCCTGGGTAAGCGCAGCTTCCACCACCATACCAGAGCTGAGCCGGAGAAACGCCCAGGTACGCGCACGCACGCACAGCCTCACACACCCACGCATATACAATCGCACACACCAATCACTCTACTGTTTTGTCTCCCGTGTCCTGTAGAAAACCCGGGCCAGACTACAGGGCCAGTGGTGAGTAACACCGGTCTTTTACCGAAACGCAGGACCCCCCCCCCCCCCCCCCCCCCCCCCCCCCCCCCCCCCCCGACTGCGTTGTAAGACCCCCCTGGATCTCAGGTAACCAGGATGGAGGTGTTTCTCATGCCAGGCACAACCACCTCAAGTGACGCTGCTGCCCGTTCCATGATGACGGTGCACAGCTATTTAATGCAGCGGTCGCGATGCGGTCGGGCTGGACCACAACCATATGTCATGTTCCCCTGCTGAGGCGTCGCTGACAGTGACAGGCCAGCTGCTACATTGCCCAGTATTTGAGGGATTTGTTAACCCAATAATAAGTTAGAACAATCTGGTGACCGAAGACACAGTCAATGTGGTGGCACACCCATCCCTGGATAAAGAATGCAACATCTAAGTGCAAAAACGTTGCCGTTGACTTGAAACATAGACATTTTTGGTTGACTGCGTTATTACATTACCATATTGGATGATTATTGGATGATTATGAGGTGGCTGATTTTGGTTTTCTGTAATTGTTGCTCTTGAGTAACTGGGAGATGTATGGCCATAACCGTTTCGAATGCCTGAGATAACAAGTTTCAAAACATTATGACCTTGAGCATGGCACTTAACGCTTATTGCTTCTACACATTGCTCTGGATATGTCGTAAATGACGTAAATGGTATTGTTTGTTATTGGTTCTTCTCAGCACAACGGCCGTAGCAGCGGAGGAGGCGGGACCAGGGGCAGTAGTAGGGGCGGAGTCATGATTAGGAAGCGACGCCCAAACTTGATTGACGCACCTGATGACAGCTTCTTCCTTGTCTCCCAGGAGACCAGGTAGGTGTGGCCTCTGATTGGCAGCTGGGCTGATGCGTGTGTTGTGTGCGAATGGAGCGTGATGGCTGATTATGCCCAGGGACTGACAGCTGGCGGGGCTGAAGTAGCCGTGTCCTATTAGGGTAATCGGCGAGCACAGAAATAGAATACCAGAGATCCGGGCGTAGAAATTGAATTAATAAACGGGTCACTGCCGAGACTGAGGAGACTGGGTCTAATTGGTCTGAAGGTATTGTTTTGCTCTGCACCAGCTTGCTAGGGTGTGGACTGATGGATATTTATTTGAACTTCTATTGGGGATTAAAATCCATGATGTGAGCAGGGCTAGGACTGAGGCCACTGTCAAGCTGATGAATGGGACTCCACAGGAAACCACAAAGGTTAATCTCATACAAAATACACAAAATGTAGTCTGTACACACCTGTGCCCGAATCCAAAACAATTCTCAGGGTAGACGTGCTGATCCAGGACCAGTCCTGTGGCCTTACTATGATCTTAAACACTAAATCCTGCTTGAGCACTTCTATTCTGAGACTCTTTAGGACTACAGGCCCTGACCCTTGACTTTTCGTGTCTGTTGCATCGTGGGTCGGGTGTTTCCCTTCCTGTCAGTGACTGGCTGCTTATCTCATTTCAGTGCTGCAGCCGTTACACACCTGCTTACGGTAAGCCCCCCATCCCACATACACACACACACACACAAGAACACGCATAAACAACCTGTGTTACCTGTGGAGTCTGTTTCTCACTTGCCGTGTTACAGTCCAAATTGATAATGCACTAGCACACACCGTGTCCATAATCCGTCGCCCCCCTTCTTCCCTGGAAAGGTTCAGTGGAACAGTCAATTACTAATTTTACCACGACTGGATCCACCTCCATCACACTGAGTGTGTATGTGCTTAGGTATCAGACCATCTCATAATGGCCTGCACATATTAATGGTCTGGAACATGTTCACAGGCTGACTGTGTTAGGTCTTTAAATGGCAGGCCGGCAGGTAGATGAGGTAGCCAGCCAGGTACTCCTCTGTGAGGGGTGGTGGGCAGCCCAAATGAGGGAAGAAGGAGGGGATCTCCACCCCTAGGTGTGCTTGCATGCACATACCGTAAATATGGCTTTAAGTTCTTTTTTTTTTATTATATATTTCATTTGTGTGTGTGTGTGTGTGTGTGTGTGCTAGAAGCCTCACTTTTCCCAGAAGCACAGCTTGAATATGCTAATACATCTCATCTAATTGAAAGATACAAACTAGAAATGATGGAGATGCTTTGTGCTTTATTAGAAACCAATTAGAGTTTAAGGTCAGCCTGGGGGTGTGTGCTCAGTGGAGTGTGTGTGGAAAATAAAAATGCCATTGTATCTAAGCAGGTAGCAATTTGTCTCTGTAAAGCCAGCTGACAGATTGACTACCACATTAATAATGGTAACATGTAGCCATACAGATAATGATATTGCGGTGAATATTATAACAGCTGCTAATGTAAAATCGTCACATTTATTATATAAAACATGCTGACAATGTAATAAATGTCTATATTGTAATGCATATTGGGAACACATAAATGAAAACATTTTTGGTGCATAATTTCATGATCTAATAACTATTTTAAAATATGTAGTGTAAAAATGTAAATCAATGATGTAATAACGACTAATACCAACTCAATTCATTTGAATCTCATAATAGATTTATTATAAAAAAACATTTTATCTACTTTAATAAGTAAGAACCATTGTATCACCTAATGAATATTACATTATGCACAAAACCGTTATCATATCATTACTTCCTTTTTCCTTTGCTCCCTTGAAAAATCCCCACCTGATGCAATGCTTGTAGCTTGGTAGAGTTAATGGAGGACATTTTTAATATATTTCACAAGTAGATAACATGCGCCATGACAGCTAAAGTTTGTAATACCAGCCTAAAACCCCTGACAGGCTTTCGTTTTTCTAGATCTCCGTATGTAAGAGGATCATTATTCAAGTAACCCTCCAATTCAAGCACTACTTTGGAATTACAAAGTAGATTTTCTGTTTGACGGATATCCCCTGCACTTTTTTTTCGAAAGAAATTGTTAAAACAATCTTTACTCAATCTAATTTTGGTATTCAGAATGTTTTACGATGCATTACAGTTAGTTTTGTTTTCGACAATGTTACCAGCACTAGGTGTTGCCTTTAGGTTGATGTTTTACATGCCTGCCAAATATTTACTGGTTCTGTTACTTTTCAACCAAGTTTCAAGTTTGTTTGGCTTACTTGAAGCTTGTGATTTGTTGGGAGAAGATTCTGTCTGGCAACCTCGCCAGACACTTTCCCCCTAGTCACAGAGAACTCCTTCATGTTTCCCTCACCTAAGGCCATTGCACCAGGTCTGGGACTTTTAGCACTATGAGAATATATAAAGGAAAAGGTACCAGAGATGAAGTACCACGCAGCCCACACTCATACATTTTCCATGACTCTGTGACTGGTTCAGCCTCACTAGATGGGGTGATCAATGTTACTGATTATATCACGCAGAGAAACTCTATTAAGCTTATTACTCTCTCTAATATACACTCAGGCAACCTCCCTCTCCCTCTCTCTTTAGTTGATGCAGTAAAACAGGCGAAACAACACAAAAGGCACGTACACACTTGCCCAGTGTCTTTATTAGCCTGCACTAATTCAGTCCCAGCGGGTGTTGTACTGGAGGTAATTGATGTGTTTTCTGTTCAGATAAATGATGAACAACCCGAGAGAAAATGAGCGATAGGGCGAGCAAGAGAGAGGGAGCGAGCTAACAACTTGCTGTAGTAATAGTCTCCCTTTACTCAATGTTGTTTATTAATAATAACAGGTTAATAAGAGGTTTTCGAATGCTAAATGTGTTCTAATTTTCTCCTGAGCTCCCTTCTGAGTCATATCCTGTCCCCTCTGCGGTCGTGTTCTGTCCACTCTGATGCCTTGTCCTGTCTTTCTAGGAGGGCCAGACGGCTGCTGTCTCGATCCCAGCTGAGGCGTGCCTGTCGACAGCCCTGTGAGCAGATCACACTGCGCAGGGCCTCCCAGGCACCACAGCAGGGGCTTCTCCTTGCCCCTCCACATCCCCATCCCAGCCTCCGGATGAGGGGGCCCATCGTCATCCATGACTGACCACTGACCTCTGACCCCGACACTTCTCCATGCCTGTCACCTGCCTATGCTTACCTCCTCCCTCGAGTCCCCAACCCAGGCCCCTTCCTCCAACACACCCCACTTAAGAAAATAACTATGAACTCCTCTATGGAATCTGACCCTTCACCTCTGCAGGAGGTGATGTCGACATGGGACACACAGAAAGTCGTTCCCACTTGTACAGAGCCAACTCCAATGGGACAGCAACCTGTGTGTATGAATATGTGTGTGTGTTTAAGTGCAAGTGTAAAACAATGCGTGTGTGTGTGTTAATGAGTGTGTGAAATTCATGATGTTTTTTTTCTTCTGTACCTGTCTGTGAGTAATGGTGATATAGTGAGTCAGAGAGATCTAATCTGATATCATCTTTACATTGGATTTAATCAACTACAAGGGTCATCGTTTGAAAAGATAACTGCATCATTCTGTAGCCTACAGCTCAATGATACAGCTAGCATCTGAGTCAACAACATTGTGTAGAAATACGCTCCTCTACATCAGAACCATTGTATATTACTAGACCCATTACACTACTGTACAGTCTAGCCATCCTATTTCTATGCTCTAGGCAGAACACTTCCTCTTTGCTCAATAAAACCTTGGACTGTCACTGCAGCTCTAATCTGATTTGGCACCCTATTTGCAGTAGTACACTACTTTTGGCCAGGCGGCCTAGTGCACTTTGGTCTATTTAGGATGTTTCCTGCAGTAACATGCCTCCGAGGTAAAATTTCCTGATCAGCTGATCAGTGATTTCTCCACTATGTTTATGTTGGTGTTCCTGTTCGTCACGTGTTGAAATATGAAATATGCTGATGATTAAATACACAACACATTGCATATTTTACGGTCCTCGCCTCCTTTATATTCCAGTTTTTTTTCATGTCTTGTTGTGTCCTTTGCTTGAGAAGGTGTGAAGCGTAAATTTTTTCAAATCTCCTGTTCCTAGGTGTGTGTGTGTGTGCGCGCGTGTGTGACTGTTTGTTATGGTGAGAACTGAGTGTTTATGGTCAGGTATTTGTTATCCAAATGACGTAGTAAATATAATGGAAACGCGGTGCTCAGGAATAATAAACACATCCACTGAAGAGTGAACACAGCCCACCAATCACACTACGATGTTTACTGCATCTGACGTGTGTGTCGGTGCGTGTGTGTGTGTTGTGTGTATGTACATGTGAAAATAGAGAGGGATCAAGGAAAAGGGCTTGTTTTGGTGGAGCGATGATAAAGGGGTATGTACAAAGGCATCTTCCTTATGTTTGGGTTTCTTCGGTGAGACCTTCACATCAAACAAATACACCTCCTTCTCAGAGCTGGCACCAGACAATTATCAGCTGGGGGGCATTTTCTCCCCAGTGGACATTTACTTTAAGCTTTATTTACTATATGAAATATATGAAATAAAGATCAACAGAGTTCTGTACCAATGCGCCGCATTACCAGCCAGCACAGCGGATTCTAATTGGAATGGCTTTTGTAATACAATTACCAAACACAATTACATGGTATGTATTTTCGACCATTTGAGTTTGAAATTCTAAGTTTACAATTACAAGTGAGCTATTTTAGCTACTAACACCATCTAGTGAGCTAGCTCTGGTCAGGTGAGCATCCTGACTACTAAGTAGTAAGAATTAAAATGTTATTAAAATGTTGATTCTACCCAAAGTAAACAAAATATTTATGGTTAAATATTCCCTCAAAAAGCAACCAGCCTGCTCTATACTATGTAGAGTATAACATTCAGTAGAACATTCAGCACTTTATAGAAGAGCCTTGGAGAGCAATCACAGCATCTTGGGTATGCCTCTACTAGCCACTGTGCTCCTGAAGTAGCTCTCCCTGCTACATTATCCTGCCATAAAGGGTCATTGTAGTGACGTTATCTGTCATTTTAATCCATGAATTGAAATAAATATTATGAATTTAAAAATGTCCAAAAAAGCTGGTTCACAGAATTACAGTACACAATGAAAGCATTGTGGTTTCTATCCATATGGAAACCAATATTAATGTAAGTGTCTCTGGATAAGACTTCTTACATAACTGTAAAAAGTTTAAAAAAAGAACACAATATTGCTTTCGAACAGACCCTTTTTTACGCATCTCATTATTGCATATGAAAGGCTATTTGACTAAATGTATTGCGTTGTGCTTTATTTTGGTTTGGACCCACGTAATAGTAGCTGCTGTCTAGGCAGGGTCTAATGGCATCTTAATAAGTAGAACAAAAACAAATACATGTTTCTATCAATATTGATGATGTAAAAAAACGGAGCCTACTCCCACACCCCATAACGCCAGCTCTGAAACTCTCTTATTCCTCTCTCACTACTGGATATACGTGCTGTCTCAAAGTATGATTTCAAACATTCTGCCTCTCAGCCTTCAACAGCACAATTAATGACTGTTCCAGTCTCATAATCCCAAATGAAGGAACTCCATCATGATGGCTAGCCGATGCTACGCTGTACAACGGATCGTTGAAAACGAGCCTCGTATCCTAATTTTCACAGTGGCATTTCAATAAGAAAATCACAGATGCATGAGGGGAAATAGCATTGTCAGCACACGGACACAGTGACTGGGGTATACAGTTACAGCACAGTCCTTATGGTTTTCTGGATGCTGCACTGGAGTGATGAGATGAATTACTAAACATTGGTGAAGCTATATAGGGTATTCTCCTGGTTTTCCTGAAACACAATTGATACAAATATATAATTATACTACAAGACTCATGGCCTGTGCCGTGCTGGTCGTTCCATTTCTATGTTCTATGTGTATTAGTTCTAGTTTATCTGTGCAGGTAAGCATTAGCAGTAGCAGATTTGATAAAAGACGGGGGATTTTTGCCAGACACGTTGATACCACTGTGTCTGGATTGTGTATGTAACAGCTAATTAACCAGAGTAAAAAAGTCACCATAATGAAAGGGAAAATATCTAAAAACAAAGCACTGGTCAGTTATGAATATCCTTTTCTGCATTGTAACCATGTCACAAGGGCTTGGGAACACTGATTAGGTGTGGTATAGAGATTTTCTGCCCTCTGGTGGAGATAGATTGATCGCAGTGTGCAGTGGTATGATTATGAAATGGGTGTTTTGTACATTATTTATTACAGAACACAAGTAAATGATTTCCAATGGCTGAGAGAAATTTAAGGGCTGTTTACTGACGCAGAATAATTATTTGCTAAATTATTTATTTTAAGAATACTTAAGAATCAGATGTGATTGTTTAAGACTAACTAGTGTAAAATCAGTCATAGTTGCAACGCATTGTCCTTGACTGACAACTAAATGTAATATTTAAGGCATGCCAGTGCCTGCTCTTGCATATTCGTCTGCTTGGGTGGATGGAGTCATTTGAATACTATTTTGAATAAATAATGTTAGGTGTTGAGACTAGGCTGATAATCTAGCATTGAGTAGCCCAAGCCACCTGAGAAAACTGTTTAAAGCAACTTAGCAGGTAAATAAGTGCTTATTTGCATATAAAACAAACAATAACTGTAACAAGTTCTTATGTTTTCCAAATGTTAATTGATATCTTGTTAAATGGTTTCATCTGAAAAAGCCCATGTATTTTTGAATTTAAATTAGACGAACATCAGGGGGGAAAAGCAGGTTGTTGCTGTGGCTGTCTATGAGGAAAACAATCTTCAACTCTTCCAAATGTATTGGATTTTGTTGTGATGATAGAATTGTGAAAAGGGTTAAAATAATAGTAACAGCAACCTATAATGTGCTCTATGGCATTTGTTTGGACACCAGTGAGGTGTTTTCGCCATCCTACACTTGCATAAAAATGTATCGCTAATTTCTATTATTGTTAATGTTGTCAAGCACAGAAAGAGTTCCTAGATCATGCAAATGTAGCTCCAAATCTGTCCAAGCAGATCATTTATTATTAAGCAAGTAAGGACTATGAGGTGGTAATGAGTTTAATAACCATCCAAATTCTAGGTAATGGATGAATACTCCAGCGTCAGGGAGAAGAAACGGGTACTTCAATTTCATGACTCATCTGCAATGTAATCTAGAAAACCTGGTACAGTTAAAAATTCTATGCTCCAGGTGAGGCTCGAACTCACAACCTCGGCATAGCTCTACTGAATACTGCTGTATAAGTACCGCGCGCTAACCGATTGCGCCACTGGAGCTCTGACGTTGCCCGCCAGGAACACAGCTTAAGAATGTCACGTCAGTGATGAGGGAAAACACTTATGATGTATTACCATATGGGGAAAAAGAAGAGGTTTACGTACCTTGCTTCTGCTTTTGTCTTTCATAAGTTGTACAGTAGCGTGTTTTACAGACCCGATTACCACTTTAAAATGAAATAGAAACGTATTTCAGGTAGGTAGGTAGGCCCCTGAACCCAGCTTTAATACTATTATTAATTGACCTTTCAAATGTTTATTCTAGACCGTTATTCAACAGTATCTAGCCTGTACGTTATTAAGTTACAGCTATTGCATCGAAATATATCAGGATGGTCAGCAGGGGATGAAACACTAGAGTATCATGCAGCTAAAAAAGGACAATATAGTGTCCAATGCTAAAAGTATAGTTAATGGCAAATAAAAGCCGAACAGTTTATAGAGCATTTCTAACAGAGATGTTTCTTTATACGTAATATATTATTAAGAACGTAATACTTACCTTTACACGCCCAACGCAGCAAATTGACAATCAACAAATCGATAAATAACGTTCACATTTGATGGGCAAGGTTAAATCGTCTCATTTAAGATAGTTTCAATATACAACTTACTTTTCTTAATCCCCAAATATAGTAGGCAACTCATTAACTCAAGTCAAACAAAATAGAAGCCCTTCAATTTGAAACGACCTCTAAACGGAGCTAACGTACTTACCTTCAGTAACGAAACGTCTGCCTGATACAAATTTGAATTAAATTAAACCAACAAAATCTCGGTCATAGCGCATCACGTAAACTGATGCATGTATTTAACCTCTATGGGCCATCCGTGGGTTTGAATTCGTTCAACCTCAAAGAACGCGAATTTGGTCTGGTAGATACCTCGCAATGTTTGTCCCTAACAACACCTGGTAAAGCCGTGATTTATTTTTTGTTTAGAATTTTTTGTTGTCTGCCTCCAGTGACTGGAACGACCTTCATATTTGCGAGAATGGTAGACGTTAGAATCAGGTGAACCGAAACAGGTGCCAGTGATGCATATTTTAATGAGGAACTTGGGATGGTCGACTTCTGCGTAAAGATTAGACACGTGCTCTAGTTTGGTCTTAACACGGCATGTCAAGTCAGAAGACATATCTGAGGCCCTTAGAAGAAAGAGTATTGAAAATATCAAATGACAAATGTGACATCCAACCACATAATTGAATCAGCACCTCTGTGACCCAGTCCCAACAAAAACTTGATTCAATGTTTGAATTTACGGGGAACTGCTGGTAGCCTATCGAAGGCCAACGCACAAATACGTATATCTTAGTGTAAGGATCATAGAACCTGGACACCTAAGCATGTGAAAAAAGGATTATGGGCTGATGAATAGCCTACTCTTTCACCCTATTTCCTGCATTTGGACTTGGACTTCAGCCAATAATGCCTAGTGCTATTTGCTGAAAATTTGGGGGAATTGTATAATAAATAATTAATATATTGGTTGGTGTTTCTGTTGTTTTGTCCACCCCCTGTAGTTCTTAACTTTGTATTTCCCGTTTGTATAGAAACATTTTCCGAACGATAGACTTCCAGGTGAACTTTGTTGGTTATGTCAAGGTAAGCCTATTGTTTACAAATTGCGCATCACCTGATTCCACAAAGCTGGACTTTGTCAAAGCAGAATTTGAAAAACTCAGTTTTGGAGAAAGAAAGAATGAGGTTTAACTTGATCAGAAACCATAGAAAAGATCCAATTTATAAAGTCATTCTCATGACAACGGGATTCTAAGTTGTTACCCAATTGGTTCAAAACCACTCTGGC
>JACXGK010012820.1:0-13779 GCA_016801125.1 Novumbra hubbsi | reverse complement strand
CCCTTCCAGGTATAGATCCCTATGGCCTGGTTCCCCACCTCTCCCCACTGATCAAAAGAAGGCAAAGGTCCCTTCCAGGTATAGATCCCTATGGCCTGGTTCCCCACCTCTCCCCACTGATCAAATGAATGCAAAGGTCCCTTCCAGGTATAGATCCCTATGGTCTGGTTCCCCACCTCTCCCCACTGATCAAATGAAGGCAAAGGTCCCTTCCAGGTATAGATCCCTATGGCCTGGTTCCCCACCTCTCCCCACTGATCAAATGAAGGCAAAGGTCCCTTCCAGGTATAGATCCCTATGGCCTGGTTCCCCACCTCTCCCCACTGATCAAAAGCAGAGTCTAGGTGAGAGGAGACAAAGCAGGAGAATCTTTGGTATCGAGAGAAGGAATGACAGTGGTCAAAGGCGTTGAAGCATATTGATTTGCATTCAAATGCTGACTGACAAATTACTCTAAAAGTGACTTCCTGTGGCGGATAGGAAACATAAACATTGAACCAATAGCATAGGGGTGGAGGATGCTGGGTAATCAAACCAAATTGTGTTCGGACATTTTCAGACTAATAGTAGACTATTATGTTTGGGTGACCATTCTCTTACAGAGTGCCATTTATACGTTCCAGTATAGGATATAGGGTATTATGATCATGTATTTCCACATGCAGCTCTAGTATAAGAGCTTGATCCATTAAATAAACCCCTATCCGACATTACATTTCTGTAGAACCACAAGGATCAATTAAATTGGTCAAAGGCCTTCTTTATATCAAGCAATAAAACTGTGAGGTCCATATTAGGTAAAATGTGTATGAATATATTAGTTTATAGAGTAGCATAAGATTGTAGACTGCGAAGCAGGTTTGTGCTGAAATGACAAAAGGGCACACCAGTGAGCCAAACTTGTAAGACAACAGTTTTTGAGAATTGTTTTTATCTCGGTTTTAGAAAGACATCAGCATGTCTTACCCTTCGTCTTCCGGATCAATGACATATGTAAAACTGTAATAACAGCCTCATTCACTGATAGTAGCTAACTGCAAGACATGTCTAACACTGTTTCAAGTTCTGTCCTTTTTGAGATTTGAGCTTTGACAGCTTATGAGAAGCATGACACGTGCACTTTGATTTGCTCTAAGTGAATTACAGGAATGTACTTGTCCTGAGGAACTGAGTGTGTGTGTGTGTGTGTTTGTGTATTTGTGTGAGAAAGTAAGTTTGTATGTCGATATGAGAGCATGTGTATTTAAACACGTATGTGTTTATTTTTAGAAGTACATTCTGCCAATCCCCCCTTGCATAAATTGCAATTTAAGGCTTGGGTTTAAGGTTGGAATTATGGTAAGTATGGTATGTTTTAGGGGTTTTAGGGGTTAAGAGGAAGTAAGTCATAATTGTTAGAGCTTGGTTGAAAAAAGGTTTTTTTGACCTTTTTCGCCAGTCTGCTCAAGTAAAAAGGCTATTTATAGTAAATAGATTAGGTTTAAATGGTTAGTATAAAAGGCTACATGCATTTTATACTAAAATGTCAAATGTTTGGATATCCATACTGTATCAAATAACTAATTCTGAGGTTTCCAAAACACTAACCACTGACAAATAATTCCCAAAATGTAGACAAATCCTGACTTCAAATGCAGAACTCTGTCAATTTAAATAAATTAATTTAATCTACAGATTTCACAAAAAAGAAAGAAACTTTTTGTGGAGACAGATCATTTATCCGACTTTTTTCAGCTCAGGTGACCAAGCTTTCTGATAGATAGTTACAATAAATGGATACATGAAGTCATTTCAGCGAAAGGGGGCCACACCAGCTAGAGTTATTCTTAATTTTTATGGGCTATAAAAACATGATTACAAAGTATATTCTCTCAGTGTTATTTCTAAAATGAAGTTAAACGTTAAGAGTGTCTGTTAATAGTGAAGTGAATTACTACATGTGATTATTTGAATTACATGTACATATGTTGAAACATGTAAAAAGCAAAAAATAACAATTGCATTCATTTTTCATTTCATTCATTGTCTGCTACGGAATAAATCCTAGAATACACTTACTAATATTTACTAGTAATTCTACCCGCGTCTTATTCCAGAACTATAGATTATGTCACCATGTTTGATCAATGGTATTTTAAAAATATATTGGTAGGGCTACCTGGATGGTCAATAACTGAAGTATACTGTGGGCCAGTTTGGATTGGCTTGCAAGCTGAGTTTGTCCAGTAGGCCTTAGTTTGCCCCAGACCATTATTGGAATTCCACATACTACTCTTATTTAACTTTCTTCACTAGTGCATCCTCTCTCTGTTATAACAAGGTTGAGGCACTGGCTTAATTGTATCCCCATGTGTCATGTCATGTTAGGCATTGTTGAAGTGACTGGTTTGAGTCACCAGAGAACTCTGTGGGCTTATTCCCAGACTTCTCTGGGGGTTTAAGGTTTATCAGTGTCCCCCATGGGGCTTTAACCTAATGCGGCAAGGCTTGGCAAAGTGGGTGAAGCTATTTCCTGCTTCTTATATGTAGAAATCGCTGCATTTCACTCATGCATGTCATTTATTGTTTGTTTGATGATGGATGCATAGACAAAGAAAAGCATCCAATGATCAGCGTATTATTGTATACGTTGCCCTAAACTGAGGAAGAAGACATTGACTTACCAGTAGAGCAGAGCCAGGAAGATCAGGAATATGCCCAGTGACAGAGACACTCGACCGGGGACTAACATCTCCAGGATGTTCTGAACCAGCTCCATGATGTTGTTTCCCAACACAGAGCACCACCGGCACCGGCCTAAGACCTCCTGTACAAGGCAGGATGAGAGGTTGGATCCTGCATGAGATTATCAGAAAGCGGGTGAGAGATGTGTTGGTAAAATATAACCATTGACCGTTGACCAGGTTATAGATTATACTATGCCACAGTTGCTAAAAAAAAAAAAGATGTAGCTAGGATAAAAAAAATTTTTGTTTGTTTTTGAAAGAGTCTACAAATGTATGATCACCCATCTGGTATATAATGCCCCGACTTTGCAGAAGTTCGTAATGTTTGTATGAATGCTAATCATGTACATTCTTATTAGATTACACTCTTAAGCCTACGTTTGTTAATTAAGGACCCTTCAGTCATTCCGGGTGCTTTGTTTGTTCCCGCTTGGAGCTATGCTCCTGCATGTTCCCGTTCTTAATGAGGAGCCCCTACCAACACTGCTACTACTGAGGCATGCGTTTCCTTTTCCCGTGGGTGTCATGTTCATCTTCTCATCGTTTTCTATTAGACCCGGCATTTGTTCTGTTATACAATGTATGATAAATGCATATGGATTGTATCTTCATAACGGGTTAGCGCCTTGATGTGCATGAGATTTCAACAGTTATAGTCCCAATTGGTAATGGCTTTGCAAAATAGAAATGAATTATTAAACCGACTCGTGGATTCACTTCCTCTCAGCTAGTTGCCAAAATAAAAGTCCCTCACAGTGGGTCTAAAGTACGTTGCTATATAAAACCTCTATCCACAGACTGCGAGGCTATGCTCTGGGACTACTTCAACTCTCTGCGACTCCGCAGGTTTGTGGTTTCTATGGTAACATTCACCTCTCTGTCAATGATTAGTTTCAGCAGAAGCTTTGTCCCAACCTCCTGTTTAGCCCTTCACCCTTCCCCTGCTTAGAGAGGGCCCTGGGGCTGGGAGGCCCCTCCGTCCGCTCCACCCTGTCCTGTAACAATATGTTACTAAATGATCTAACCTCTGGGACAAACATACAGGCCTGCCGCTGACCAAGATGATCACACACTGATCGTCTGAACATGTGCAGTGGGCTAACTTTTAACTAGATACATTAAGAAGAAATCATTGCACACGTCGTCAATCAACACAATACATACAGCAGACATATTACTAACTATAACCCTAACGTTTACATTTTAAAGACGCAACTTTCATGTGGCCTTATTTTATTGTGATGATCAACAAGATTGATGATTGTTCTATAGACTTTACAGGAGATTAAACGTCTATGTACTTCATAACATCTAATAGCTTTTAAATGCAAGGCTATTACATTTTTAACAAAGCACCGGTACACAAAGCAGTGAAATGCAACAGTAAAAGTAAAAACTCCCAGTCAGCTCTATTATTAAGGCAAAGTGTACTTAATATAAATATTCACTTGCATAATAATAAAGACAAAAATATGTACACTTTCATGCATTTCACTAAACAAACACTGCCTGCATTTTGAATATTTAAAAGATGTACATCTAAGGGTAGTTTTCATAATGAACCAGAAAATCACCAGCAATTTCTGTCTGCTTATCAAATTAAGCTGGCTAAACTCATTGATCCTTCATTTACCCCTCATATCTAAGAGGATGTCATAGAGTTAATTACAGATTTCAATTCACTAATCTCTAATCAAAATTATAATTGTCCAACCAATTCAGAGCATAACTAATTATACAATGACTCACTATTTTAATAACTTATGGGATGAAGTACAGGTGTGTCTAATTAATAGTCATTCTTGAACTGCAAATTCTTCCAAAATACAGTATATAATTAGCACGTTAAAGCAGTTTTACACTTGGAACCCTAATTGCAATCTTTGCCACCCGAACCAATATAGTTGGTTTACCCAGACTACAACAGAACAGCTCCATACATTCTCTCAGGGTATTGTATAAGAGCTCAACATCAGACCGATATACTCTATAACAAGATAAAACATTGAGATTGTCCCTACTTCATATTTACAGATGCCAAATTCATATACTAGGCTGACTAAAGCTTGTAAAGAATATTTATTGAGACAACTCTACACAACTCTACCCAGCATGCAGCAGTAAAGCTGAGAGGGAGATACCAGCAGGACAGCAGCACATGCGGGCTGATTCAGCACTGTGTGGGCTATTTCAGCAATGTAGCATGGGGTCAGTAAACAAGTGAGATGTTTTTCCACTGACACATAATATTGATAGTGAAAACAGCCTCCCTCTCTTGACCACAGCTGGCTCTCCCCCTCTGCCTCTCCCCATCCAGACCGTGACAGAGTTCATTATTAAAGTGAGGACTGGTAGCACAACAAATAGGCTCCACACAAAATATACCCTGATTTACTAAATAGCACACTACTTTTGAAGAGTACCTATTGCTTATATAAATGAAGTGGGCTTTTAGCCAGAGACCAATTGGCCCTGGAGAAAAGTCGTGTTCTACAAAGGAAATATGGTGCCCTTTTTGAGGTATTCACATTGTCAGCAAAGATCTGCAGAGCCTTGACTTAAAGAGGCAACTTGTAAATAATGTCAAATCAGAACATTTTTTAACCTGCTGTTCCTTTTATCTGCCAAGATCTCTGTTAAAGTCGATTACCCTTATATTGAACCTCAAAGTCCACGCTTCTTCTGTCACCATGAGAAACGTTCAAGAGTCGGTAACACACTATGTTAACCTTGACATGCTGCAGTTGATCAATTGTGGGTTGAAGTAATGCCTGTTGCTACATTGAGAAATCCATATTATTCTGTTTTTAGCTACAAACTAGTAGAATCTCTTGGAAGATGGACCACTTTCATGAGTACCCGCAGTGGTACAGTGCAATGAAAAGAGGTTGTACTGAAAATAACACCTGACTCCATCCACACTGGAGACAGAGACATAAAAGAAAATATGCATTATTTGCCAACATGCTAAACTTGCGTAGCATGTCAAATAGCACTGTACAATACATTAATGCTTTAGCTACCTAAACGCAATCTCTGTGCCATATGGGTCTAGCGTGGATAGAAAACGACATAGAGTTTTTTCTATCCCCTTTCCTACATCCGACAGTAACCATGCAACCTCCTGTGGATCGGTAATTCACCTCTAATAAACTGTACAGTTTCAGCAAAAGAAAATGGAACAGTTCATCAATGCTTACGCTGTGATTACACTTGTGGTTGCATCTAGCTAAATTACTAAAATGCACATGTACTAGAAATATGCTATCATGAGAATAATTATTGAATGCTCACTCCCTAACCAAATGGACTTGTTCTTGCTTTAGAATTAATTTCATTCTTATAGCATTAGAACAGCTTACTAATTAAACTGCTTTTTAAGTTGTATTTGATTTCACTTTGTACAATTAATGTTTCCTTGCAATTTGGTTGAGATTGTACCACAGAACTAAATGACAGCAAAATGTCTACTACAGGCAGATTGGAAAGAGTCAGGTGGTCAGACTAGAAATATGAAAAAGACAACACAAACACACAGGAACCTAGGATTATAGAGTGTGAGGTCATGCAGCATTGTCTGCGAGACAGCAGAATGTAGGTGTTTTAAAAGGTTGTACACTATATTGTGTAAGTATACTAGAAATGATGTATTTTATTAAACAACATGACACTAATAAAACAACGAGATAAAGACTAATGTTCTGTACATTACCTATGAAAATACATTTTATAAATACACTTTGATGTCTTACAATGGTCTTAGGTCTATCCAAGTCTCTCATCTAGATCCAAACACAATTTTAAAATACTTTTGTTATACAGAAAGTAGCCTTTGTATTAGGGTATTCTAACAAACAAAAATAATGTTTTTTTATTTAAACTTAAAATAAGTAACATCTATACCCACATGTCTTCATATTCTCTGCTGCGCCTCTGAGGGCAATTACAGAAATAGTCTGCACATAGTCTAACAGCATTGATCACTGGCATGCACTTTAAATATAATCTTAACTGCCATACCGGTCATTTGGTTGTGCTATTTCATGAAGCACAGTGATGATTCACTATATTTTTGGAATAATACTGAATATCAGACATTTAATTCGCATTTTCGGTTTATTGTGGTTTTAAAAGGCTTAATGACTATTGATGACACAATTACATGAAAACTAAACTAAAAGTCAGACCGTATCTCCACTAAGTATAAAGGAAATGTAAATTTTCCTAGATAGGTGTTGAGGAATTCTGAAATAATTTCCACATGTTCAAAACAATAGGACCTCTGTAGGAAATCACTTAAATGATTTTCGTAGAAGCCTAACTTAATTTTGGATTCCAATACTTGGATTATTTATTCGAAAATGTAAGTAACCTTTATCAAAAATCACGTATATTTTTATGGTTTCTATAATTATGGATAATATAATGAATAAATAATATGGTGTAAAAATGCAACAACTACTGAATACAATCATGAAGATTCTGTGTCATGAAGTTGAACAGATAACTGATGTTTACAATACATACAAACTTCTTTCAAATTGCAGTATTTTGTACTACATTTTGAAACAGTATTTAAGTTAAATTTACTAATTATCCAATCCTGTAAATGAGAAAGATAACCTTACTCCAGAGCCTGTCTAGCACTCGTTAAGATCCAGAGTTTAAAATAAAACATACACTAACGTAAGATGCAGTCAAAACAAAGCGCCGACTAGCATTACATGCATTAAATAATCCAGGTTCGAATGTCATCGTTGTGCAATTGTTGATTCTTCCTGCATTCGCCTTGAAATGTGTTAACGCCACGACGTCGCGTTATGTCAACGTGATTGACTTGCAAATTTGGGAAGCCGCTCACAGCTTGCAATGTAACTGAATAAAAATCTGTACGTAGTATCTTTCTATTTAAGATTTGGTTCTTACCTCGTTATTATTTGATTGTAGTCTTTAATGTTAGACCATTGTTTTGGACCTGGTCTTGTTGACACGGAAGAGCGGAATACGTATTGTAGTTCTTTTGGACTACATATGTGCGTGGAGTTTCCACGCTAATATTTATTTTGTTGAAACTGATAGTAGCTGTTCCGATTAGGATACATTTTTATACATTTGTTTTGAACAGAAATGCTAAATTATATCTAAAATATACATTGCGCATTTAATTTTATTATATACCCTAAGCATACCCTAAGCATAATGCACCTTAATAAAGTGTAGAATATTCTGCTGAGAATTTAGTATGCGGATGTATAACCGATTGGATACAGAAATAGATTAGTAGCGTAGTTACTGTGGCCCTAAACTGGAATAATTGTCTGGCATTTTTCGTTGTTGTATGGCTGATTTAACTCTTAATTGTTCGTGTTTGCATTCCAGATGAAAGCTCCAGTGGCATGCGCCAGCTGGTCAGATTTGATTAGCTTTAGCTATAGGTTGCTGTGTGCAGAGGAGAATGATGTCAAACAAGGTAACAGACTCAATGCTCTGACTTTAGAGTCCAGGTGAAAAGGTATCTGAACTAAATTCAAATTTCTTTAGCATTACAGAAGTATTGATGAGATTTAGAAATGAAATTTAAACCCCTTTTTGTCTATTCAGCATAACCAATGTGTACCCCTTTAACACTTCTAGAATTTTATTAAAAATGTGGAAATAAAATATATACATCACACATTTTAGTCAGACATCTATCTATATATGCAAAATATGTTTTCTTTTCAAACCAATCCATAGCTGGTAAACTGAATATTGTTATTGCTGTGACCTATGTCTTTTTATTTTCGCATCAATGATATAGTGCGTACATTTTTTTGTTCGTTTAGAGTACATGTCCCGGGGTGTTAGCAGAGGCTGCATTTTAACGTTGCTGGTAAATGACAGATTACTCACATCTGTGCGGGCAGAGTAATCGGATTCCGCTCTACTTCATTCTGTGAAAATCTAATGTCGTCATGCTGTATGGTAAATGCTGGATACAGGCACGACGAATGTCCCACAGAACAATTCAACACAATGCGAATGCGTAGTTTTAAAAACAAGATTTACAATGATTTTGTAACCCGGATGTCTGATTACAATTCATAATAACTTAAATTAGCAATTGTTACTGTATATTTGTTTGTTAACAATAGTGATTAGAATATTAGGTTCATACGCACCTGCTTCTTGTTTCTTAAAATGGTTGTTTAACAGTTCATTTTAACTAATGCAATAATCCCACACCTCATTTTCAATGTTTCTTAAATACTTACATAATATACGTCAGGCAAGTGAAAAAAACGTATTTGCACAATGTCAAATAAATCTAAATCAATACAAGTAATTACATGTATAACCAGGATTAAAGTTGTATGATATATTCAGTATAGTATATACCAATGTTTTATTCAACCACATGCTTGCATAACTTATAGCACTATGCCACATTTTGTACGTATTAAACGTTTGCCTATACGTCTGTTAAGAAATAGCATTTTAATATAATTGTAACAAAGTTAGCCCACACACAGCTGTGAAAACGAAACTACTGGAGGCCCAAAAATATACATGTTTTCCAATGCGACTACGATCGACTCGATAGTCCATTGACTACATTTTACTGTACAGCAAACTCGCTTTACTCCTCGCATTGCAACTTTTGCAGGGACTCCACAGACATGTCTTACACTAGCTGAACAAACATGCAATTTGGCTCAACATTTGAGCCAAAAACAATTCACAATCGGTTGGGTTTTGTTGCAGAAATCGTCCTCTATAATTTCCCCCGTAGTCTGAGCTTCAATTTGGAACCCTGGATGGAATTTTAGACCTTTCTTCTCACTAATGAAATGGGCTAGTAATGCAGGAGACAGCGACTCTGTCAGTGGCTCAAGATGGCAGATTTTTATTGAGTTCTGAACAGAAATTTCGCTTTATTTTTTGCAATGAATAACAGAAGTCCTTGCACCGATGGCCCCCGTATACGAAGGTAAGACATGATTATATCGGAGGTATTTTGTAATAAACCCGGCTTGGATAAAATATTATCGCGAATAGCACTGCTTCCAAGAGAGAGCAGGGCAACAGAAGGGGAACTGTCATACTCCTTATGTCTTCTTTGTATTAGAAAAACATACAATGCTGCCCAATCTGTTCATGGTTTAGTTTTGATTCATATTGGTTTGATAATATATGTTGGATTTTCATAATAGCTGTGTCTCTGGCTTTAAACATAGTGTTAAATCAATGGTCGAATCATTAGGAATAGACTGAAGTCCGCATCCCTAGCCGTCATAATTATCCTATTCTGATGTTTCTTATGATGTCCCACATTTTTAAATTAAGTCGGCTACAAATTCCTTTTAAATTCATCGTTTGTAAATGCAAGTATATTGCATTTGTTTCCGAATAATTGACAATAGACCATTGCTCTATAGAGGAGAGAGAAAGGGCGAGAAGGAAGAACATCGCAGTTCGCGGACAATCCACGCAAACCCAGTGCAAATGTAGCCTAAATTGTCTGAATGTAAATACAAAATTCTAGAGTAAGCTTCAATCTTCAATGCTTTTTTTAACATTCGTTCATTGGCGCAAATATTCATCTTAAATGTAGGGCTAATACATGCATGTATAGCCTAGTGCAGTTGCTGCATTACGTCTGTGACTAATCTCATTGAAAGAATTGTACTCAGCATGTTTTAGAAATAAGCACTGCCCGCTGAAAATACAAGAGTATTTTAAGAGTGGTCTGTTGTACTGTATTATGTTCTATTCGGTTTTGGTACAATGCCTCACATGATGAAGAGCCTTATTGCTTAGAATAAGCCAAAGCAGTAGGGAACTTCAATGTTGTGGTGACAACCAGGGCAAAAGCTATTCGATTATCTATTCATATCAATAATATTTTACTATTATAGGATACAGCACATAACACTTTCATAAACTGTTGTTCTCCTGAGATAAATTCTTCAACAAATACTTTCTTTTTTGGGCAACTGGCGCATGCAAATTAAAGGTTGAAACAACAAAAAAAAAAACGTTTTCATACAGTAATTGCATTTGTGTATTATTTTACTATTACTTTGTACTCCCTCTGCTGGTAAAACTTGGTACACAACCCGTTGTAAGAAACCAGTAGTTATATGTTGATTAACATTTAGTAATGATAGTTTGTTTAGAAAATGGCAATGTTGGTGCCAGTATAAGTTGTGTTGGCCAAGTGATGATTTCTAGGAAGCATCCAATCCAGTTTAAGTCAATAACCTCATAAATCACTAGATTTGTAGTACTTTGGCTACTGGCACTCTCGTATACTTTCCATCCATCCATCCAGCCAGGATGATTAAATTCAAATTGACTAGAGAGTTCGGCAAACTCCACAGCCCGAGAGCTTGCATTCTCATGGAAAGGAGAGCTTTAGTTAGACTCTACTATGAAAGGTACTTAGTTGTAATTTGCATTCCATGTCTCGCCGATCACTTTGTCAAGAAATAGACAAAAAACCAAGGCGCTTTCTCCGTTGCCTACATCAACACTAGTACCAACCATTGAAATGACCAGTTCCACTGGTCCATTTGACAGGGGCCATCAACTACCAAGATTGAAATGAGCAAGGGTCCATTTTGGAATCATTGCGTTTCTGTCTTTATTACCAAGATCAATGTAGTACCATCAAAATGCCGGGATTCCGTTTCATCAACAGGTGCAGGGGAAGCACGGCTGCACACACCCGGGGCCCCATGTGGCTTGGCTGGTGGCTCTGTCCTCAGAGTGTCAGGTCACACAGCGCATTGGAGAGCATTAAGCGGGCCGGGAAAACACCTCGTGGAAGAATGGTGGGAGAGTAATTCCGAGGCTGCTGATGAGGATGGCGGTGGTGCTGACAGGCACCGTAGGCTGGCACCGGTGTCAGACCCATAGTGGCCCCTCGTCCCGCTCCACGTCGGAGGGCACCAACATGAATGGAGAGAGACGCAGAGACAGGACGAAAGTGAGGGAGAGAGAGCAGGGGAGGGAGCGAGAGGGAAAGGGTGAGAGAGGGAGAGACAAAGGGAGAGAAGAGAGGGAGAGAAGGGGGGGAGACAGGGAGGAAAGGGTGGAAAAGAAAGAAATGAAAGAGTGGAGAAGAAGTGTGGAAGAGGCTCAGTCGGTTCACTGTTCCCTCTGTGTTCACCCTCCATGTCTGGATGGGAGCTGTCTGATTGATATCTTCCTCATGGGGCTGTGACCCCAGCTTTCAGTCCAAGGTTGGTGCATTTCAGCCTTGATTAGATTTGCAGGAAAACCCGAGGTATTAAGGGCCAACTAGTCCCGCGACTTAGTTTGAATTGCCAGTATCCTGGCTATGATGATAAAATGCAGAATGGGGAGTTCAGAGAATTTAGCTTGTCACTGTCATCAGCCAATATGTACATGGCCTGGCTGGTGATAATTGGTTCCCCTGAATATAACCATGGTGATGTCATTCTGTCAACTGGCAATCCTACCCGTTTGTAGAGTGGCCTGTTTCCTTATAACTCCACCTTGGTTCCGCCCCAGAACCTTGATTGCCTCCTCTTTGCATTATTCAAAGTAGTCTAGTCGATGTAAAAAAGAAATCAGGAATGTAGTGTTCGCTTTTCAGGGTCCTCGGAGGGATTGATTTTGTGAAAGTATTTAATAGAATAAGTTAAGCCATAGAGAGGTGTTACTAGGATCTAGAAAAAACGACACTTGTTTGATGACAGCATTGAGTGAGTGTGTGTTAGCCAGATCCCTGTTAAAGCAGAAGGGATATGTTAACCCTCTGATGTGGCTGTCTGGTTAAATGCTTCACAGGTCTGCTGAGAGGAACAGATGGATGTGGGCTCTGACAGAATTGAAAGTAACTGACTAGTGAACATCTCACTTTGATAAGTTACAATTCTGTTAACTCATATGATGTTGTTGACTGGAACTATACAAGAAATTGTAGCCTAAAGCATGCATTGCTGAAACACTGTTAATAGCCCCTTCTCAAACTTGCCTCTCAAACAGACTTTTTTTTAAATGCCAAGGAGTGCGATGTTATACTCTTCAGGGGGTTATGCTAGCCAATGAGAGGTTCACTCACATTCACATGTTTAATCACTGGTATTTGCCCACACCATTACAACACAGAAAAGCTGCGCTCTGAAAAGAAAAGGTTTGTGGAGTATCATTCATTACGAAACTGTGGGGTAACCCCTATAAGTTCTTCAGGGAACAATGTCAAAGGATATTGTAAAGAACTATTTATACTTGTTGCTCAAGGATCCATATGAACCACCAACCTGCTCAGAAATCTACCCCAACCGTTTCTTCAAACGTTTCTTTGAGGAAACATTAAACAGGGGTTATTTCAAGAATCCTTTTAAAGGGTTATTTGAAGAACTTGAAAGGGTTCCCTCTGAGTTTCAGTGTGAAGAACCCCTAAAGGACCCTCCAAGAACTTTCTTTTTAGAGTGTGCTTTTTATCCCTTCTGGAAGTGAAGCCCCTTTGGAAGCCCTTTTCACAGGAATTGTAACTAATCACAGGTCATATTTAATAGGAATCCAGAAACACTGGGTACTAACATGGTTAGAGGCCAGGCAGAACAAATCACTTCCAGGTCAGCCAATATAGTTGTGCTGTAACATTCCTGGGAAGTCTCTGTCTACATACTATTGACTATTCTTTGATTTGAGGGACCAGATCAGAAAGAGCAGTATATTCTTTGGATTTTCTTCAATTACTCCTAGTGTGCAGATTTCTTAAATTCCAGAACATTTTAAAACATGTACCGTGCTCTTTCACGGTGCGTGTACCATGCTCTTTCACGGTGCGTCTACCATGCTCTTTCACGGTGCGTGTACCATGCTCTTTCACGGTGCGTCTACCATGCTCTTTCACGGTGCATGTACCATGCTCTTTCACGGTGCATGTACCATGCTCTTTCACGGTGCATGTACCATGCTCTTTCACGGTGCATGTACCATGCTCTTTCACGGTGCATGTACCATGCTCTTTCACGGTGCATGTACCATGCTCTTTCACGGTGCATGTACCATGCTCTTTCACGGTGCATGTACCATG
>JACXGK010012819.1:0-13817 GCA_016801125.1 Novumbra hubbsi | reverse complement strand
GTTATCTGGCCTCACCTATAGACACATCAACATGGAACTAGTTATCTGGCCTCACCTATAGACACATCAACATGGAACTAGTTATCTGGCCTCACCAATAGACACATCAACATGGAACTAGTTATCTGGCCTCACCAATAGACACATCAACATGGAACTAGTTATCAGGCCTCACCAATAGACACATCAACATGGAACTGGCTATCTGGCCTCACCTATAGAACATCCTTTGTCTTCGAAGTGGCTCATGATGGGACGTCTGGTCCGACACGACACAGCCATGGCCATGCAGTAGGAATAGTAGGTTCTCCCATCATACCCACACACGGGAATCATCTTGTCATCCTTCGGACAAAGGTACGGCAGCTTACACACGCACCTGTGTAGACACCACACACACCTGGTGAAGCGTACACTGCTCTAACGCACACCTGGTGTCACGCAGAGACACACACACATGCACACTAGATGATATTCACCTGCCCTCCATACATCTCATCCAGGGAGGACAGAAGACCCGATTACAGGACAGTCTGGTGTAGTTCTGATCAAGACACTCTGCCGGACCCAGGAAGCCATCTGTCAAGGGACGGGCTGGAGTGATGGTGGGAGGGGCTTTGGTGATGGTACTAAAGGCTGGATTAATGGGGATTGGCGGATGGGGTGAGGGAAGGACTAGACGGGCCTGATGGTCTGGAAGGGCTGGATGGGTCTGAGGGTCGGGAAGGTCAGGTTGGGTCTGAGAGGCCAGAGGGTCTGGAAGGGCTGGATGGGTCTGAGGGTCTGGAAGGTCAGGTTGGGTCTGAGAGGCCCAAGGGTCTGGATGGTCAGGTTGGGTCTGAGAGGCCCGAGGGTCTGGATGGTCAGGTTGGGTCTGAGAGGCCCGAGGGCCTGGATGGTCAGGTTGGGTCTGAGAGGCTTGAGGGTCATGATGGTCAGGTTGGGGGAATTTTATGTTTCCTGATGCACCCTGCTCAACAAGTAGAAGTCAGAGGTTAGAAGTTGCTAGTTAAATATATCTGATAACGTTCTGTTTCATTAACTAATAACAGAAACACAGGGCATCTTCAAGTCTACAGAATCGTAGTCACTTTAGGCAGAGTTAATGGGTCATAGGTCAAACTAGGTCATCTGTCAAATCTTAAGTCTGTCCTCGGGCCTGGTGTTTAATGGAACGTTTTGGAACCCAGCCCTAAACTATCTGAACTGTCATTGGTCTGTCAGCAGGGACTGTATCCCTGTGACATCATACAGTTGACCAAAAGCACCAGCTTTTTATTCTATAATTTTTATCAGCTCTCATACAAAAAAGACACTATTATTAAAACACTGTTATTTTGGCCTTATGGCACCTTGATCAATATAGAAGTAGCGTGAAAATATCATTAACATAACATGTCTGTTTGCAGAGCCCTGGGCCAATGAGAATAACCGTTTAAGTATTAGAATTATTTTAAAGATAGTAATTGGTGAAAGTAAAACAAACAGGAAATACCAACAAACCACAATAAATTACTCACCATAGCAACGTGTGAGCTGCACAGAACTCCTAGAAGCAGGAATTTCAAGGCTGTTTTCTCCATAGTGACTCCTGAATAATGAGCTTCAGCAGAGAAATACTGTCTATCTGTGTCTCTCTTTGAAACATTGATCCTCAGTCAATCATTACCTTTATCTGTCAATGTGGACCACACACTCACACACACTGCTGACAAGACACAGAACACACTCACTCTCTTCATTTGAACATTTGCAGAAACATTTGATTAAATTGCCAAGGCACTAAACAACAATGTGAAACAAGTGAAAAAATGCAAAACGTTTACATTTCATGTAGGTTTCTAAGACACGTTGAATGTTCTACTTAATATAAATTATCCAGAAAATAGTTACAAACCCGAATGCCTGGAGAACATTAATACAGAGATCAATATTTCTTATTGGCTGTTGGTGATCATATATATTGACAGTGTTGTTCATACGGTGTTGTTTATTGTTTACATTGACAGTGTTGTTTGTGGCGGTCTTGTGAAGCGCAGTATGAACATCATGTTGTGTTCAGTTCCAGGTGGTTTCAGTTCAATCAGGGGACCAAGATGGAAGTACATACTAACTAACTACTGTAAATACCTCTGGTTAAATAATCACTAACTAACTACTGTAAATACCTCTGGTTAAATAATCACTAGCTAACTACTGTAAATACCTCTGGTTAAATCATCACTAACTAACTACTGTTAATAACCCTGGTTAAATCATCACTAACTAACTACTGTTAATAACCCTGGTTAAATCATCACTAACTAACTACAGTAAATACCTCTGGTTAAATCATCACTAACTACTGTAAATACCTCTGGTTAAATCATCACTAACTACTGTAAATACCTCTGGTTAAATCATCACTAACTAACTACTGTAAATACCTCTGGTTAAATCATCACTAACTAACTACTGTAAATACCTCTGGTTAATCCAGCACTAACTAACTACTGTAAATACCTCTGGTTAAATCATCACTAACTAACTACTGTAAATACCTCTGGTTAATCCAGCACTAACTAACTACTGTAAATACCTCTGGTTAAATCATCACTAACTAACTACTGTAAATACCTCTGGTTAAATCATCACTAACTAACTACTGTAAATACCTCAGGTTAATCCAGCACTAACTAACTACTGTAAATACCTCTGGTTAATCTGTCAAACACTTTTGTACACACACCATCACATGAGTGTATTCAAGGAGTCCAACCCCCTTGTTCCAGTAATTGACGGGAATCGTGTTTCAACATTGAATATCACACACACACACACACACACACAATTCAGCCTGTGTCTGTCCCCCTCCATTTTAAGGTTTAACAACATAAATAACACAAAGACAGTGTGTGTGTATGTGTTTGTTTCTCCTCTGACAAAATTAACCATTAACTTCATTGCAACATGAGGAACTGGTCTATCCAAACAATCAGATAGACATGCCAAATCTCAAACATTGTAACTAAATGCAGGGTCAGACGGTATACAAAATACAGTTAATACATTAATGTATGTAAATTATTCTTCAAGAGAAAGCTTGGTAAATTGCATTAACAAATGTGTTTCGGCTAGTCAGAAAGCTGTGGGGAAATGTTTAAGAGACTCCAAAAGATGAATCAATACAAAAAACAGGACTTGATTAATATAAATATAAATGGAATTGGATTGAAGGGCCTTGTGTAAGATACTGTCCCCAACAACATTATTCATGGATATATACAACGACTACCACCTCTCGCCGGGGCGTGTTAAGCCAAACTGACCGTGTTAAGATAAACCGACCGTGTTAAGCCAAACTGACCCTGTTAAGACAAACTGACCGTGTTAAGCCAAACTGACCGCGTTTAGCCAAACCAACCGTGTTAAGCCAAACCGACCGTGTTAAGACAAACTGACCGTGTTTAGCCAAATCGACCGTGTTAAGCCAAACTGACCGCGTTTAGCCAAACTGACCGTGTTAAGTCAAACTGACCCTGTTAAGACAAACTGACCGTGTTAAGCCAAACCGACCGTGTTAAGCCAAACTAACCCTGTTAAGCCAAACTGACCGTGTTAAGATAAACCGACCGTGTTAAGCCAAACCGACTGTGTTATTCAACAGATTTTACTTACCTACTTTATTTAACCAAAGCAGATAGGGTTTCTGTTATTTTGGTAGTTAACATTTGGGTTTGGTCACTTATTTGCTGGGCCCCAGATGGGCCCCTTGCTGGGCCCCAGATTGGTCACTTATTTGCTGGGCCCCAGATGGGCCCCTTCACAGGACAGATGGTCAGAGAGGACGAGCTAATATGTGCGTCACGGATACAGAGGAGTGGAAACAGTTTCCCAGTGAATTTGCAGTCAGTGAAAGTATAAATATGAGACCTGGCCTCAGCGTCAAAAAAGGACACCAGTCCCTCCTTATAATTCACAAACACCCCAACCTTCTGGAGACTCTCTGTCCGGGATATGTCACCTGGGGGAGATGTGTAGACGTAAATGTTCTTGGTCCGATACCTTTTCCCCAAAATCCAGTATCCATTTTCAGGGCTTACGTTGAAATCTCCATTCCTGTTGGCGGACTCTTCTACGACTCCCATCCACCACGACATAATAAACCTGTCCACTTCAACCTCATAGTAGAACATACGTGATGCAAAGCCCTGGTCACCCAGGACACAGTGATGTACATCAAACCTCTTTGGGTGAACAGGGAGTTGTTTCCATTTGTTCTTATCATATTTCACATCTTTCTTGTTCTCAGACAAAGCGAGGCAGGTGTGTGCTGTATCGGGGTCCAGAGTCACCTCCACTATAAAGACACAGTATAGTCAATGCTATTGTATGGATATGGTTTAAATATCATAAAATATTCTTCAGTATATGTGATTTGGACAGAATGACCAGGATAGTCATTATCAGATTAACATGCCAACCTTCATGTTGTTTGCTGATTTGAAAATCTGCAAAAAGTTTGCAGACATTATTAAAATATTCATAATGATATTATTGTAATGAAAATGTATAATTCCTAAAAAATATTTAGTTTACCTGGAATCCTTTTTGTGTGGAAACCTAAGTAAAAAAAACAAGAAACAGATACAAATAAACTAGCAATATTATACAAGCAATAATACACTTACAAGGGTTCTATGGAGAGGGATGGATTTGAAAGTCAAGTGTTCTGTTTCAGGCAAAGAGTTGGAGGTAAAACCTTTTGTATTCACAGACCCATCTATGAAAAAATGTGTAATTGATTGTTTGGACAAGCTAGAAAAACTACTTGTCCAGTAAACTGTTTACCTCACATGAAAATGACTACATATTAGCTAACATTATTCAAACAAGCGAAATCTAACGAAAGATGATCAACTTTGTGATGTTGAACGGTTCAGCGTCCTTCTGACTGAAAGAGTGTCGGGTGTTGATGTTCAGAGAAAGCACCGTTGACAAACCTTTTGTTCTGTAGTTCTATACAAAAGGATTGGCCTAAAACCTTTATATTTTTGAAGAGATTTTTGTTATTGAACACAATCCAGTTTAAAGGGTATATAACTGGTATATAACTGTGGGTAGACAATACAATCTAACTTGAGGTTGCCAACATAATAGTTGGATATATGTTGTATTCAATTACTGTATTCATCTATTAGAACAGAATAAAAGGGATTATTTGCAGCGCTTTACAAGGCAGGAATATTTGGGAACCATTTACTCTATATGGTGTTTTAGCTAAATTCATCTGCAAAGAGCCTAGAACAAAAAACACTACTACTTGTGAAAAAACAAAGGATCCTCTATTGCAGGGGTCTCCAAACCGTTCCACGGAGGGCCGAGTGTCTGCAGGTTTTCACTCTCACCTTGCACTTGATTGATTAATTATGTCACTGATTGGTTAGGTCTACCCTCATCTGGTTATTTAGGTCTAAACCTGGAACCAATTTAAAGGAAAAAACTAAAACCTGCAGACACTCGGCCCTCCGTGGAACGGTTTGGAGACCCCTGGTCTATTGTATTACATAGATGCATATTCTATCGGGGGTTATAGCTGTGCTGACGTGCACTAACAAATACATTTAAATTACTCACCCAGTTCATGAAGTAAATAATCTGCACATAAACACAAAGTCAAATCACAACATCAATGAAAGTTTTTAATTGGCAGTGAGATTAACATGTTGTTAAGTGGTTTATTCCCCATGATTTTACCATGGATATTGACTGATTCTACCATGTATACTAACTGATTTTACCATGTATACTGACTGATTTTACCATGTGTATTCACAGATTTTACCATGTATACTGACTGATTTTACCATGTATATTGACTGATTTTACCATGTGTATTGACGGATTTTACCATGTATACTGAATGATTTTACCATGTATATTGACTGATTTTACCATGTATACTGAATGATTTTACCATGTATATTGACTGATTTTACCATGAATACTGAATGATTTTACCATGAATACTGACTGATTTTACCATGTATATTGACTGATTTTACCATGTGTACTTACTGATTTTACCATGTGCACTTACTGATTTTACCATGTATATTGACTGATTTTACCATGTGTACTTACTGATTTTACCATGGATATTGACTGATTTTACCATGTGTACTTACTGATTTTACCATGGATATTGACTGATTTTACCATGTGTACTTACTGATTTTACCATGAATACTGACAAGAAAGGTAGTGTACAGAGTCTAAACAGGACGTTCTCTCAACTCCAGTTTGTGTAGCGCCCAAACAGACCGACAGGAGATGCCTTCTCCATCCCAGACAACATCAACGTGAGAACATCACAGTGTGCATCATCAGTGTTTAACACCATAATACACTCCAAACTCACCACCTGACTAATGGACTGATCACCTCCTCGTTGCATCTGGGCCTTGGACTTCATGGTGCCGGCTACAGAGGGTAGCTAACAAAACTCAACCCTTTGGGATGAGTTTCCCTCCTGCCACTCAACCCTTTGGGATGAGTTTCCCTCCTGTCACTCAACCCTTTAGGATGAGCTTCCCTCCTGTCACTAAACCCTTTGGGGTGAGTTTCCCTCCCATCATTCAATGTTTTGGGATGAGTTTCCCTCCTTTCACTCAACCCTTTGGGGTGAGTTTACCCCCGCCAATCACTCAAACCTTTGGGGTGAGTTTCCCTCCCATCACTAAACCCTTTGGGGTGAGTTTCCTCCCTGTCACTAAACCCTTTGGGGTGAGTTTCCCTCCCGTCACTAAACCCTTTGGAGTGAGTTTCCCTCCCGTCACTCAACCCTTTGGGGTGAGTTTCCCTCCCATCACTAAACCCTTTGGGGTGAGTTTCCTCCCTGTCACTAAACCCTTTGGGGTGAGTTTCCCTCCCGTCACTAAACCCTTTGGAGTGAGTTTCCCTCCCGTCACTCAACCCTTCGGGGTGAGTTTCCCTCCCGTCACTCAACCCTTCGGGGTGAGTTTCCCTCCCGTCACTCAACCCTTTGGAGTGAGTTTCCCTCCCGTCACTCAACCCTTCGGGGTGGGTTCCCTGTACATGGTCCAGACTCAAAACCAGACCGCCGTGAGGAAAGTGCATAAGAGCATCTTCCCCTTCCAGTGAGGATATTTGCCAAAGAGACTACTCACCATTTTCCTGAATGATTTTATCTGTCAATATAATGGACAAAACAGAGTCAGTCAGAACAACATCAACATGACAACCGAAACACAACAGATGAGAGTCAAAACATCATCACCATGACAACAGAAACACACCAGATGAGAGTCAGAACATCATCACCATGACTACAGAAACCCAACAGATGAGAGTCAGAACAACATCAACATGACAACAGAAACACAACAGATGAGATTATTCTCAATTTTAAAACCTAAACCTTTTTTGTTTATAAAAATAATCTAGTCTTAGAAGCTTCCTTTCCGCTTCTAAGTCTGTCTTGTCTCTCTGAACGTTTCCCTGCTCAGACAACCTCAATTATCCCCAGTAAAACTACCTTAAATTATAGTAATGTAACTTTATACTCTATTTACTTGTTAAATTAATTTTTACTTTATTTCTTTTAGGGTCATGACTAGAAAGGATACATCGAATGTTAAAGTGACATCACACTATAATCCTGGAAAATACTTACCCTTTTCATGAATGACTGTCTCTGTAAATATGAAGAAGAGATAAGAGTCAGTGAGAACATCATCGACATGGCAACAGAAACACAACAGATGAGAGTCAGTGAAAATAATGAAAAACAAATAAAAATATCTTCATTTAAAGGAAGCAACACATTTTTGTGAAATCACACTCTCAGGACAATACTAACCCTTTTCCTTAAGGGCTTTTTCTGTAAATATGAAAAACAGACAAAACAAGAGTCAATGAGAACATCATTACCTTTTAATTACTTCTGATTAACTGAATTGTATTTGATATATATATATATATATATATATATATATAAAGCAAGCCTTTCCCGGGTTAAATCCTACACAGTGTTATCTGAGACTTCACAGTGTAATATGAGACTTCAGGAACCAAATCAAACATACTACTCACCATTCTTTTGACCTGCAAAATAAAAAAACATAACTTCTGTATTTTAAGAATATTTGCTTTTCTAAATATATCAATATCAATTTACGTTACAGTGAGAATATTTGCAAACATTTATTTCATTTTCATTTGACTCAAAAGCACCTTCACAATGTATTTGACTTACCTTTCCTTTTTAGTTTTACTCTGAAGTAGATCATGCCCAAACATATCACACTGACCAGGACAGGAACTATGACCCATAAGGACACCTTTAATGGGATTGTTTGATCAAACAGCTCACCTGAAACAGACACCAGTAATAAGGGACATATTTAATGGGATTGTTTGATCAAACAGCTCACCTGAAACAGACACCAGTAATAAGGGACATATTTAATGGGATTGTTTGATCAAACAGCTCACCTGAAACAGACACCAGTAATAAGGGACATATTTAATGGGATTGTTTGATCAAAGAGCAAACCCAAAACAGAAACCTTTAAAAATGCAACCGTAGACATGTAGATATATTTAGTCCCACAACCACATTATTTGTGCTCTACACATGAACAGAAGAGATGTGGGCTTGCAGAAACCTGAAAAAAATGACGTGGACACTGGTCCTCACAACCATATGAGCTAGTTGGACATCACATTCCTAATATAGAGTTGCATCCCCTTGCATCAATAACTGCCACCAATTTCCTGGGATGGCTTTCCACGCGATTTTGGAACGTCTCTGTTGGAATTTGGGTCCTTTCAGCCAAAAGATCATTTGTGAGGTCAGGCGCTGATGTTGGATGAGAGGGCCTGGCTCACAACCGCTGTTCCAAAGGCGTTCAATGGGTTTGAGGTCAGCGATCTGTACAGGCCACTCATGTTCCTCCACACCAACCTTGTGAAACCATCTTTATGGACCCTGCTTTGTGCACAAGGGCACACTCACCCCGGGGCAGGAAAGGGCCAAACCCAAAACAGTTGCCACAAAGTTGGAAGCTCCCAATTGTCTAAAATGTATCATTCAGCATCAAGATGACACTTCACTGGAACTAATGGGACCTAGTATAAACCCTGAAACAGCCCCAGACCACTATCCCTCCTCCACCAAACTACAGTAGGCACTATGCATTCTGGTAGGTAGCATTCCCCTGGCATCCTCCACACCCATAGTTGATCACTACAGTAATTAGTGCAGAGGAAAAAAAGGAGCTTTAATAACAGTGTCACGTTGCTGTCCCAGGATGGTCCCTCCTCTGGTCGCGTAGCGACCCGGCGTTCGACGTCGTCGGCCGTTCAGTCGCCATCGTGTGTGTTTTGTCCTGTTTTTACCCATGTCCTGTGAATGCATCCCTCCCTGATTCCTAACAGGTGCTGCCTGATGACTAGGTATATAAGCCCTATTGTGTCTTGTCTCTGTGTCCGTGATTGTTACATGTTTTATGTGAATCCCAGTCAGACGTACCCAGCACTGGCGTGCATCCAAATCGTCTGTGGGTGTTTTGATTATTGTTTTGTGCTTCTAACACGCTTTTGTTACCTCGCATAGCGGACGCGAAGGTAGACCTGTACAAGGTAGAAAATAAAGAAAACCTTGCTACACACTTCTCTGCACCTTGGTCCTCCTATCTACATATCACACATAATAGCACACTGTCATAGAGGTAACATAAGAACCAAGTTATTTGGCAACTCAACCTGGAGCAGGAAATAAATAATAACCTATCATAAATTAATATTGTCAGACGAAGTGACTCACCAGGAATGTGTAACTGTGATTCCATCAGTATACCGAGATGTTGCTGTATGAGTCTGCATATAAAGCTGTTTGTGTCAGTCTCCTTTACAACTACATATAGTTTGACTGAGTAGAGTCCCCAATGGTCTCTATGTGTCTCTGTGGATCCACTAGAGAGAGAGACTCCTTTACTGTCCAGCCACTCCAACTCAGGTTCAGGATACCAGCCTGTAGATGTACACTCCAGACCCATTCCTCCATCTCTGTGTCCCTTAATAGAGACAACTGGCTGGGTTCCCACAGCTACAGACACACAGAGAGACTTCAGTTGGAGATTGGTTGAGGATGTGAATAGAAAAACAAAAATAACGATGAAATTAAAGTACATTCTTCCAGTGAAATAAAACAACCTCACCTTTTACTTGAACATGAATTCTGGCCTCTTCATACCAGGACAAAGACTTAACCAGACATTGGTAAAATCCATCATCATAGGCCTGAACAATGTATAGTTTCAGGGATGTGTTTCCCTTCTTAAGCTCCTCTTTAAACAGTGATGTCCTTTCCTTGTAAGAATGAATCTGCTCCAGATTTTTGTCTCTGCCATCTTGATAGAGATGGACTAAAGTACTGGCGTCTGAAATGATGGGTTGGACTCTAAACCATTCCACTGTCATGTCTTCGGCACTGATGTTGGGTTTGAGGTAACAGGGCAGAATGATGTCATCACCAGCCACCACAACAACAGGATCAGCTGGACCAATCACCTCAAACCTCACTAGACAGACAGATAAATACCACATAAAAAGACATATTACATTACACAGAGAAGGATAAATACCACAAATAAAGACATTACACTGAACAGAAGGACAAATACCATGTAAAAAGACATATTACACTGCACAGAGAAAGATAAATACCACATTTAAAGACATATTACACTACACATTGAAGGTATATAAATATACACATTTACATATAAAAGTGATTTAAAAAATATGTGGTAACATATGTTGGTAACTTTCTACAGAAGCATGAATGAATGTTTGTCAACGTTGTAGGATGAACAGGCCACTGGGTTGAGGGGTGTGGCCTGATTAACAGTGCCATCGACCCGTGAATGTTTTCATGATACAGCACAGACTCACTTGCAATATTGTTTAATTAGCTAATAAGCCCTGTCCAATCACCAATGACAAGGTATAACACAATCTGACAAATCCCCTGCCACATTCACTATGTAAATCATGTATTTATGAATATGTAATCTGCGTGTATAGAAGTCTACGCACTTGTGCACACACCCGCCAAATGATTACACGCAAACACACACACATTGAAAGTAAGAAGGTTTACAGTACCTGAGTAGACTATGTGGAGAAGGAGATTCACACACAGACAGTCCAGCGGAGTCATTATCTTCCTCATCCTTAAAGCAGATGACACAAACACCAATCAACCTAAAACCAAATGGAATCCATCCACTAATATTCATGATCATCCTCAAAACAAACGTCACAGAGGGAAAGAGGTTCTCCAAGTCAGGAAGACTAAAACACAACGTCTGACAGGATGAAAAAACTAGATAACGACAGTTTACCTGTTAAACGAGAGATCACTATATCCTAGTCCGGTAAATATTTTGGTTCTTCAACAAGTGTCTCTGATAAACAGTGAACTTTCTTTCAGTCTTCCTCCTTCTTGGAATTTAAAACCTGAACACCTGCATTCCTGCATTCCTGCACTCTCACACACAAACATAAATGCATATTAGATTTCCATAGCTGGCCTTAAAAGGAGGTTTCACTTTGCCTCTAAAGTCTATTGAATGTGTCCTTTGGTGACCTTGATATCTCAGTCATTTAACTGTTGAAGTATATATAACGTGTCTTTTGGTGAAATTGATATCTCAGTCATTTAACTGTTGAAGTATATATAAAGTGTCTGTTGGTGACATTAATATCTCAATTATTTAACTGTTGAAGTATATATATAGTGTATGTTGGTGACATTGATATCTCAGTCATTTAACTGTTGAAGTATTTAATGTGTCTTTTGGTGACATTGATATCTCAGTCATTTAACTGTTGAAGTATATATATAGTGTATGTTGGTGACATTGATATCTCAGTCATTTAACTGTTGAAGTATATATAAAGTGTATGTTGGTGACATTGATATCTCAGTTTAACTTAATTTAACAGTTGAAATCTATTCAAGCGAAGATCATGACGGGCTTGTTTGGGGGATGAGAAAATGTATCAATCATCAGTACAAATTACATTGAGCATAAAAGCTCTTTTTATCAACAGTGGCTCTCACTGTAGTAGTCACACCCCTTAACAGAACAATCATGGATTTGTTACATACATGGATTTAATTAGGAGTATCAAACGTGAAAAATAAAATACGCTTATTGTTCAAAATTCGTAAAAAATCTATTGCATAAGTATTGGCCTTTAGACTGTAATGTAACGAAGTACCAGACATTGCATGTATTTATTAAAGACATAACATAATGAATATACAGCTGAGTTACAGAGACACGGTAATCAACAGATTAAACATCCTAACAGATCCTAGACACTCCAAGTAGGATTTCTCTTTGTGGCTGAGAGATGTATTACCTGACATCAGCGTGTAGGAGAAACTAACTCCCAACCAACCAACTCTGAGTCAGCTCGAGAGTGATTGGGTATTAATGGAGTCAAAGGGAATATGATTGGTTAATAATTGTTCGCTTTTTTCATGAGTTGTTCCCAGTTTTGCAACAAATATAGTGGATGTAAAGCGAAATAGACTTAAAGCATCATAGTAGTCCCAGAAAGTCCCAGAAAGGACACAACCTTCAGCCAGTGACTTGAATGAGAATGCCTATTGTAGTCATTCCATTTCTATGTCCTAAAGTAGAAAGTATAGCAGTCAAATGTGCATTGACATCAGACACAGTCAATTAATTTCAGGGATTTTAGCATTCCCGGTTTTCTGCAAAAAACAGTTAAAAGATTCTGGATTTCCAACCATTTCAATCCTGGCTTTGTATTTCTGGGAAACATGGAGAGTATTGAGAGTTTTACAACTATAACTTCCCATCTTCTGAAATGAAAGTGACAGTATTCATTACTATATATTGCACTGTTTCAGTCCCCACTGAGCTCTCAATGACCATAAAGCACATATCATCTGTAATAACACAACAATACAAATGTGACATTTATAAACTCCAATACAAGGACATGCAAAATAACAACCTTCCTGAAAATACATTCAGAAACACACAGAAAGAGGCACTGACTGAGACAAACACACAGACACAGAGCCTAAGACACTTATTTGGTCAGGATACACAGCCATTCAGACCCTCACTGCCCCCTAGTGGCCCACCAGGGCCATTAACAGTTTGAGTTGGGCACGTCCCCGTAACTCTGCAGTTGTGCTGAGAATCGATGCTATATATATACACATGTCTATTCAAATAACAAAACAACTACCTACAAAAAGAACATGTCTTCTTTCCTAACAGACCTATTAAATACCAGGTTATAAGTATGTACATCCTTCATATCGTACCATAGATACAGCCTTTATTATCTGGTTATAATAGTCTCTATACTCACCAGAACACCATAAAGGATATACAATAATACCTAAGTACACTTCATAGTAAACCATACAGAATACTTCATAGTGTAACCAACGGGTCTATATGTAGTCCAGCTGTAGTTGAGGTGAACATTTCAATGTTGTTAGGGTAGTCAGCTTAGGTTGGAGTGGACTGTGGTTGTGACGTAGCTAGGGTGTAGTTATGGTGTAATGACAGGTGATCCCCTGAGACTGTTGAGGGCAGCGTGGATCCGGAAGTGAAGCCTGGACTCCATGGAGTAGTCTTTATAGTTCAACCTGGTAACACACACACACACACGGAATAGTCTTTATAGTTCAACCTGGTAACACACACACACACACGGAATAGTCTTTATAGTTCAACCTGGTAACACACACACAC
>JACXGK010012818.1:0-13781 GCA_016801125.1 Novumbra hubbsi | reverse complement strand
TGGTGAGTAAATGAACCGGATTCTGGTGTATTAATGTAACAGGATAAACGCAGGCCCCACATGGTGAGTAAATGAACAGGATTCTGGTGTATTAATGTAACAGGATAAACGCAGGCCCCACATGGTGAGTAAATGAACCGGATTCTGGTGTATTAATGTAACAGGATAAACGCAGGCCCCACATGGTGAGTAAATGAACCGGATTCTGGTGTATTAATGTAACAGGATAAACGCAGGCCCCACATGGTGAGTAAATGAACCGGATTCTGGTGTATTAATGTAACAGGATAAACGCAGGTCCCACATGGTGAGAAAATGAACAGGATTTATCATAGGACAGACCAGGCCAATAGCTATCATAAGACAGATCAGGACAATATTTATCATAGGACAGACTAGGACAATATCTATCATAGGACAGGCCAAGAAAATATAAATGGTAAGACAGGTCAGGACAATAAAGGCTCCTTTAGTCTGCAACAGAGACCTGAAATCAACTCTCTATGCCAGTGTAGCTCCTGACAAACACAGCAAAAGGTCTTTCTAGTTAAAGAGTTAAAATAAAAACACTTGGATCAAGTAACACATCTGCAAATGGGTTGGAAAATGTTGCCTGTAACCAGACAGAAATTTAAAAACAAGTAAAAACACTTTGAAAAAGACAGTATGATTCTCAATATTCATAAACCCAAATATCAGACTTGTTGGTGTGCCTTAATTAGATCATGTAGCACTTTTCAGATTTTTCTATATTTTTACAAACAACTTTTTCTCTCAATTCTTTGCCCATTGGCATATTTCATCATTAGTACAATATTAATTTCATTTTAATTGTACTTATTTGTGAGTAAGCGTTATTTGAAATGGAAGGCCTGATGATAATTTGACACATTGAATCGGACGTGCCTAGCTAGGGATCCAACACAAATGTATGTTTTTGGGGCTAATCAATGACTGGAGATGTTGGGATCCTGATCAAAAATAGGGTGCCTTTTGGTGCCGGTGGAGAAAAGATGAAGAAGCGAAATGACGTATCCTGTGTTTAGCGTGAGAGTACCGTTGGTTCAGTCTACCATCAACTCAACTGGGTGGGGAAATTGCAGCCATCGGGTTCTCTGCCAGGTAATCAGGTACAAATATCAAGCTTGGTTGGCGCCAATGTCTGCCAACGTTTGTCAGTACGCAGAGATGGTAACAGATATGAAGACATCATGATGACGGATTTGCCTTTATCAATTGGTATTGTGGCAATGGCAGAATCCCGCTGATGACAACAACGAGGGAGTCCCAAATGGCAGCATGTAGTTCATTACATCTGAGCTGAGTGCAATGTACACTTGCTAGAGGAGTAGGTTGCAATTAGGAACACAGCCCTGTAGTAAGGTGAGGTCATGATTGTGAACTAGCTTGGGCTGGATTCTGAGGTGGAAATGGAGATGGTTAACCTGAGCTCGGAAATCTCATAGGTCTTGATTTCAACCAACCACTAACATATTTGGATTTATTAAACACAAACCAATCAGCCTCCTTAGTTGGTCATCCTGAATTTCTCCTGTTCGGGTTTTGCAGAAAGTAAAATCAAGCCACTATGTCCACTGTGTTACTTTAGTCTAAAGAGCAGTTCAGTACGTTTCATAGTAAATATGTAGCACATATTGAGGATCAGCATATAGTATCTACAGTGCCTAGTGACCCTATATAGCATATTGCTGTAACTTTTTAGCATGGAATTCTTTCTATGCTGTTTTCTGTTTCCTTAACAATAGTTTGACATGTGACTTTGTGATATAACTTTATGTATCCAATAGCATTATTATGAAATGTAATAATTATTGACAAAACAGGGGCCTAAACCTTCATGGAATGCTTGTAGATTTCATTCTAAACTAATAGAAGGTTCTGTAGCAGCGAGTATTAACAGACAGTGCAAACGGTGCTTAACCAAGAACACATGCAACGAATGAGTATGAAACAAATTAGGCTTTATGGCAGGAGGGACCTAATGCAGTTTATATCTTCATACATCTTCTCTTTCTCTCTATCAATATAATCTAATCTGAGCCAAGCCAAGAATAATATTCACAAATGAGAGAATTGCATGTTTCGACAGACAGCTGTATTCATGAGGTATACACAGAATATATGAATTGATTTGGAAGGATTGTATTTTTCTTTTTCAATCGCTGACAAGCTGTTATTAAATTCGTATGTTTGTAACAGGAGGCCGTGACATGGGACCAAAGCTTCCATGGCATTTCAGTGTATGATGCACAGCTGTTATAATGCTATTTCTTAAAAGCCCTACATATAACCGGTACCTTGAACTTTCATTCATCGGAGAGAAAAGAGGCTTTCCAAATATCCGAGGTGGATAATACATGTTCTATTGCTTGGTTTGACATATAGATGTGTTCAAATTGCTTGCTATTTTGCCATTACCCTTTTCTGTTTCCATTTTTTTACTATTAAAAGCAATTACACCCAATGCAGTTTCAATTGTAAGTATTTTGTTGCTTACTGATTTATAAAGAGTTTTCACCGCAAGCCTAATATTCCAAGCTAATAACCAAGACATTATTTGCAAAGCAAATATGCTAATAACCAAGACATTATTTGCATAAAATCGCACCGACGTTCCATTTCCAGAATCAAATCAAACGTCCCTTACACTAATCCAAAACATCTTGTCTTACACATTAAAAAGTGTTTCACAAAATATCACGCACGATCCATCCAACTCGGATAAAACAGGTATAACTAATAACAGAACGCTCGAAGGAAGGAAAAGATGACTATTCATATTCCCCATTGATTATGTATTACCACCTGTCCACGTTTCCCTCCTGATCAAAGTCACACGGGTCCTTCTGCTCCCTTAATGACTCTCGTATGGCGCGGGGGGGGGGGGGCGGCAGACCCGTTGGCCGGGCTAGTCCGTCCGTCACATACCGGAAGACAAATGGGGACGGTGTTCATGAGGGCCTGTATCATAGCAACGCGTGCGTTAGGGCCACCGGGGTTCACTGCAAGGCCAACCTTAACTTCCTGCACCCCGAGATCACGTTCACCTCTTTGATTTGGCGTTGTAATGGAGTCCGCCCCCTGGTGAAAAACGTGTCAAAACCACTCAGGGTTGAGGATTAATTTATGCTGGTTTAGTTTGCTAATTTATGCTGGTTCAGTGGCTCTTTAGGTGATTCCATTGCTGTGTCCTACTACGCGCTCCAGAGTTTTCACATGTGCGGCGCGGGCAACTTGAAGGCATATCTTCACCCAACATCCTGTGAAGAAAGCGTATTAGTCTTCCAGTCAAGCCGAAAAGAGAAAACGTTTTGCTGGAAAAAAATGTTGGGGGGGATTCATACTTCTTAACCACACACGTATTCCCTTTCCCGTTCCAAATAATTCCAAGCATTCTTCGGAGCAGCCTACAGTGGAAACCCCCAAACTGTGTGGTGAAGATATCCAGATCGACAAGCGTGAGGTAAAAGAGTGGACGCAGAGACCACCCGTTGAGATCAGATAAGAGTGTGTGGCACGCCTGGCCCGAATCAGCATGGCACTGGAAATTACACCCATGTTTGCAGTCGGAGAGAGGAAAGAGGAGAGAGGAGAGGGGAGAGGGGAGAGAGGAGAGGGGAGAGAGGAGAGGGGAGAGAGGAGAGAAGAAAGGGAAGAGAGGAGAGAAGAAAGGGAAGAGGGGAGTGAGGGAGAGAAGAGAGAGGGAGAGAGAAAAGGGGAGAGGGGAGAGAGGAGAGGGGGTAGAATGTATTGTTGCCTCTGCTCTCCTCTCTCTCCCCGCCATAACCACACCGTTCCCAGTAATAGATTTCAGCAGTTTTTGTGGCCCTCGTCGGCCCTTGTTTATTATTGTTGCAAATGACAGAGTGCAGAAATGGAGGGTGGGGGGTGTGGGTGGGGGGAGGGGGGGCATTGAAAACAATCATCGTCAAAATCAAGTACGCCGAATGTCACTCCGCGGAGGAGCCTGTCCGGGGAACGGCGGGCCGCTCCCGAGATTTACGGTGTCTTAGAAACCACATTTCCCAAAGCCGCCAGTGGACCGCCGTCCGCCCTCCGTTCGTCTGTCTTCAGCCTCGTTGTCATGGCGCGGTGTCCTGAGTGCAGTTTTCAAACCGTCTCCCTGGGTTCAAACACAGCCAGGATGTTAAGAGTAGGTTTGCTTATTTGTGACAAGCGGTGAGAGAGGTCTATGTACGTCCAACGATTACGTTCCAGGGACGGATGGCAGAGGGCCCGGCCACAAATCTTTTTGCCCTCACTCTTTCTGACCCCCTCCTTATGTTCCACTGTCATCACACCCTTAGGAACGGCTCTCTTCATCCGCCACCGGCATGTTTATCATTACGAATTAGAATCTCTACACTCTGGAGGTATTTGTACTGACACAGTATGACGAATGTTAGAAGGCTGGAATGACACTGGTGGTAGACGACAACATGTGGAGACAGAACACACAAAATCTAAGATGACAAACAATTACACAAAATATGTATACAATGTATTTTATAAATCTGGTTTCACATATTCATAGTTTTAGTACCGTAGATTCATATGTAGTAAGATGAGCAGAATGTAGGTGTAAGATTGTGTAACTAATAAATGTATAGATCCATCAATTACAATTAACATGTGCAATAGTTTTAAGATCTTGCATAATTTTGGCATGATTTTGTAGGACCAATGTATTTTGAAAGAATTATGATATGACCAAAAGTGCCTTTATTGTTATTGTTAATAAAAACAGATCATATTGTTTTCCATAAATTGTGCATAAAACTAACGTTTTGTTTAATTATTTGATGCTTTGCCTGTTGTTCATCCAAAAGATGGAAAAATAAGTGATTGTTATTTTATTCTTTGGGGAAGTAATATTTGGTTATGATTTACCTGTAATCAATGCCTATAATTATATTTGGTAAAGTGGGTGTCCAGACTGGGAGGGGTCAGTGAAGATCTTAACTGCACGCTTCATTGTTCTGGAGTTATGTAGGACCTTGGTGAAGGCCAATAGAATACAGTGTCCAACAGGTTGTATTCCTATGGGCAGAGACATACCCAAACTTGTTAATGATGGAGGAGGTAAAACAGTACTAAAATAATTTGTTAATCTGGATCAGGATTGACTGTGATATTCATATACACAATGCTCAAAAGATTGGGTCACACATTGGGTCACACTGAATTGTTTTTCATTCATGACGTAACAACGGTCAATGGAAACCAAAATCACCAATGGAATGAGCACTAAATTTAAACTAACTGAACAAACTGAAATTTGAAATCACAGGCTGTTCCAATTTGGAGGATCTCCTCCCAGACCTGGATCAAGGCATCGGTGAGCTCCTGGACAGTCTGTGGCACAACTTGGCGGCATCGGACCCACCAATACATAATGTCCCAGAGGTTCTCAATTGGATTCAGGTCTGAGGAACGTGAGGGCCAGTCAATGGCTTAAATGCATTGGTGATCCAGAACCTGCCAACACACTCTGACTAGATGAGGCCAGGCATTGTCCTGCACCAGGAGAAACCCAGGACACACTGCCCCAGTGTAAGGTCTGACGATGGGTCTGAGGATTTCATCCTGGTACCTAACAGCAGACAGGGTACCATTGGCTAGCACGTGGAGGTCTGTGACCCTCCAAGTATATGCATCCCAAAACCATCACTGACCAACCACCAAACTGGTCATGCTGGACGATGTTGCAGGCAGCATAACATTCACCATGGAGACTCTTTCACATGTGCTCAGTGTGAACCTGCTCTCAACAGGTGGACAACAGGTGCACTGGAGAGGCAACAAATCTCCAAAAAGGTAGCATGAGGCAAATGCCAAATTAACTGCATGGTCCTGGGCTGTGAGCACAGGTCCCACTACAGGATGTCGGGCCCCTAAAGCCACCCTCATTCCACCCTCACGCCACCCTCATGCCACTCTCATGGAGACTGTTTTTGACAGGTTGGTCAGAACATGCAGACCAGTAGCCTAATTTTGTAGGGCTCTGGTAGGGCTCCTTCTGTTCCTCCTCACACAAAGGAGAAGATACCGTTTTTTCTGCTGGGTTGATGCCCTTCTACGGTCTTGTCCAGCTCTCCTTGTTTAATGGCCTGTCTCCTGTTATCTCCTTCATGCTCTTGGGACTGTGTTGGGAGACACAGCAAACCTTCTTGTGATGGCACGTATGGATGTGCCATCCTGGAGGAGCTGGACTACCTGTGAAATCTGAAGGGGCTGCAGGTACTGCTTTATGCTTCCAGTAGTGACACATGTAAAATGCAAAACTAGAGAAGAATCAGTCAGGTAGGACAAGGAAAGAGAAATTGTCTGTGGCCACCACCTGCAAAACCGTTTGGGGGTTGTCTTGCTGATGCCTCTCCAGTGTACCTGTTGCACCTAACTGGACAGGATGATATCCCTAAAGTTTAATTGACTTGGAGTTATACTGTGATGATTACGTATTTTCAAAAAATAATTTGGAGCAGTGTATTTTTTAAGGCGTGCCTTGTTGATTACAGTGATGTTGTCCTTTGACCAGTGTTGGGGAGTTGATGGTCATCAAGAATTTTGATTCAGCTAAACTAACCACCCTGGAGTGGTTTATACTATTCCGCTGTCATTCTGTGAGGGAAGGGGGAGGAGACAAATTGTGTCATTGTTTAAAATTCACAAGACAAACACATCTTCCACAAATAGTATCCATGCTTATGTTTTTTTGTTGAGAGGATGTAGATGAGGCCCATGTTATTGGAACTGTCTACAGACCTTTGGACTCTTTAGGCAAACTGTAATTACTGGAGGGAGGCCCCATTGCTGGTTTGGAGATGTGCATTACTATCTGCTTAAATGCCTTAATTATGACCAAGGGGAACAGGTCAGTTCTGTAGTTGTTAAGGCAGGACACCTTCAGTTTTATCTGGACTGGAACATTGATGGAGGATTGAACACAAGCTGCCCTTGGAATTTGCCCTCTGGCAACAGGCAGACCAATCTGGCAACAGACAGATTTAGGGCGTTTTAACACTATTATAATTTTATTTAGATTAACTGGATGCGTTGCCATACTTGCATCAATGTTGGCTTGTCACCTTCCAAGGTAACATTGGATACTTTATTGAAAGATATTCACCTAGGTTACACCAAGGTCTAAAGATGTCTCGTTCTTTGTGTATTGGAGTGGAATGGGGAAATAAGTGTTGTTCTGTAGGTTTATCGACAAAATGTTTATTCTTTCAGTGGGAAGCAACAAAAATATCTCACAGGGGCACCAAAAGAATTTCTACCATCACCGGCAACAGCACTTGTTCGAGCGAGTTACTGTATTAACAACGTTGCCAGTGAGTTTATAAGCCTTCCAGGTCAGTAGCCCAAAGCACTGCACATGCATGTGTTTCAAATTACGGTGCAGCCAGATTTTCTTGTTGCTAGTGTGAATAGAACACATTATTTGCATATTATGTTAATGGTATTTAAATGAAATTGTTGACACGACAATTGATGTAGTCTAAATAGGCTCTTAGTGTTTAAAGACGTTTGTTCCTCAGCTCTTTCCATTGTCAGATTAATTACCCAGACTCTTTAGCCTTTTCTAATTGATGGGAGATTAGAGATTATGGATCTCCTTGGGGATTGGTTTCATAGAAAGCCTTGAGGGTCTTACAAATGTAAACTGGGGGGACAGGATTATCATTGGTCTCTACTGCTGTTCAGGTTTTACTAACCAACTGTTGGCCCAAGCTCAATTCAAACTATTTTAACACAATAACAGTAGGCCTAGTCTTCTTTGTGGAATGTCTCCATGGGGTATTAGGTTAATCTGAAGAGTGAAATCTGTATTAACTATCAAATGTCAGCATCCATGTACCTAGGTCTAATTTGAATTCATATTTATCCTGTACTTGTCAATGTCTAACATATCTATAATGTATGTCATTGTAGCAATAAAAAAATGAATTTTTGGAACAAAGCATTCCACTGAGTATGTATTTTCTACTGGAGTTAGTGTTTATAATTCAAACTCAATTGATTAACTTCGACTAATTTATTTCTGGTCAGAACAGAAAGGCAACCTGAGATGCTGACTTCCGGAACAACTACATACTTTTAAAATCAGCTTTACCTTATTTAATGCTATAAAGTACTAAATACAGTCCTTTTTAAGCAAAAACACATGAAATAGTCCTCAAAAACCCCTACGTAGCCCAATAGCCCGGATGGGCCAAGTAGTTGAATTTAATTAAAATGAAATGGGATGGATTTGGGGATATTTCATTAATCTCCTTTTCCTTTCAGTGCAGAGGAAATTAAACCAAAATCAAGTTCAAAACATTTCTCCTTTAGTGATTGTTGCTGGGGTCTTGGATTGACGGTGGTTATTCTCTCTCTGGCCAATTAGTCACTCAAATACCCCCCTGTCAGGGCCCTGATCCGCCAGCAGAACACTGTGGGGTCCTGGTCAGGCTGCATGTGTATTCAACCTTATTAAGAAGGACCCTGCTGCTTCAGGTGCAGAGAACACTGCAGCAGATGACCAATTTCCTCCGTTGCAGGATGGGTTTGAATCTGGCCCACTGCTCTTTTATCAAAACTAAACATAGATATATTTGTCCCACTATATCTATAAACGAAGCATAAAAATGCCTGAAAATTCATATGTTTTTTAATGAAATAGAGAAGGGAGTGCATTTTTCAAAACCAAAGTACCATTTGATTTGCAATCATAGGCATACATCCAGGTTGTATTGTATATACAGTATAGTATTAGAACCATATCCAGGGCTTTTACAGCTAGTCTAGAGCCTTACCTGCAACAATGAAGAACATTTACAATAAACACAATGTGAACTATGACTAATCTAAGTACGTATTTGGCTGTAAGTATAAGTATCACTTTTTCTTTATCTGATGATATTTGCACAGCACATTTTAATTTAATTTAAAAATCAGTTAAAACATTTAAAAGCCTTAATGTTGATTTAGTAATTTTTGGGATGGGATGAACAAGGCTTCCTGAAACACATTAAATTACAGGTAAATAAAACATCATAATACTGTAATACACTAAGCACGTTTATACTCCTTTCCCCAATTTTTGCAACTCCTAAAGGATTCGGAGAGTTCAAGATCACAGCAAGCCTTCTTGTTAGGCATGCATGCCACACATCCAAACTGTCTGTCAGGTCAGCATGCGATGACCTCTTACCGAGTGCAATGAGACCAGAGAATCCCTGCTAACGAAGCCTCCTCTTTCCAAAGACAATGCTGGCCAAATAGCACATGAGGCTTCCTAGACACTTATTAGCTTGAACCTTGGATTGTGGTGGTCAACCTAATGCTAGGAAAGATAACTAAGATAAGAGTTTGAGCAGTAGGTTCATTGTGTTGTAGAGACGTTTCATTATTTGAGTCACCATTATTTATCAGAAAATACATTTGTTATGCAATCCGTCTCTACTTTATCTGCCAAGAAATTGTGGAAAGCTTACTATTAATATGTGCCATATTGCCAATGTTAGCTTGTTTGTCTTTAAATGCATGCAAATGTGTGCAACGATTTTCAGCCAGCTGCAGCCTTCTGTAAATTTAACGATACAACTGGACACTTGTTAATCTGGGACCCAAAACGAATATAGTTAATAATCCAGTTGAGGTTTAGCAAATGACCCACTCTGATACTTATTGTAAATCCTGTTAAGATTCTCAGTGGGGTCACTTGTTTTGGTGGCAAACATTTAGTTGGATTAATAGGTTTCCAACTATCGTCTTATTACTTATCCCAGTTCACACATTACAACACAATCCATAAAATAATGAAATATGACATTCTTATTTCTTTGCTTATATTAATCTATACATTACCCACTGCATTCGCTGAAATTAACCACGGTGGACCAAATCATTTTAAGCATATGGCTATGCCTAAAATGCTGCAGTTCTTATTAAAATACCCAAATGGAGATAACATCTAAAGCTGTTAGTGCCAATAACAACATACTGAAAGGGGCCTAATTTGATAGGTTGTACCCTGGGTTGACTAAAGGTTTAAAGCATTACCATGCATTGTTTATTACAACAGTTATGCTTGACATAATTGAATGTTCTGTTTATTTTAGGCATGAACTGACTTTATCAAGTAAATACGGTCCAGTGAGTTCCATCCATTAGAAAACAGTTGATTGATAGTATAATGGCAAATGTCCATAGACTAAACATAAGTAAATAAATACATATCCCAAGCACTGTAGTTTCTGATGCTTTTTCATGTCAAGAACAACATTTGTCTTACTGATTATAAATACATCACAGTGATTATTTGAATGATTTCAGTACAAACTCTAACTTAATTTTACACAGATTCCTTTCAGTGAAAGGAAAGGTTTTCCCTCTCTCAAAGTGTGGTTTTGAGAAAGAGGGGAAATTACGCAACTTGACCCCGTAAAACTCCAGGGAAACCAAGGGGCTTAATATCTTATAAACGTTCAGGGCACTGGAGGCCAAAACATTGACCGTTTAGAGCTAGGGGAATGTTAATATGTATTTGCAGGATTATTAAATTATGTATATGACAAACTCCACGAAGAATGTACAGTAGGTTTTCAGCAGAAAAAGGGGTTCTGAGCAAATCCATCCCGTAGCTCAGTGCTCCAGTTACGGCTAACGATGGTAATTATGACATAGCTTAACTGTAATACTGGATTGATTTTCAAGCTCCCGAATAACCTTGTGTTGCATCGCTACTCCTCCTCCGCGGCTCAACAAAAGGTATGCTGATCTGAGTTTGTGTAGCATACACAGACCAAGCGCTTTTTGGCACCAGAGCCTCGGCCAGGGGATGAGAGGAGAAGAGAAATCGTCGTGGCTGGCAGGAGCAAGCAAACTGCAGAGCTGTGGGTGTTTCAGTGGGGTTAATACTGCAAGGCCATATCAAGACCGGATTAAGACCTGGGCTTACACAACCGGGAAGAAAACTGAATGTTTGTTAGAAAATATGCGGCTAATTCCATTCTGTCATCAGTGGATATTAAAGATTATTACCTGGCACGTCAAATCATTTGTAAACCACAAAGGCGGCACTGTTAAAATTGTCTTCTAATTTACAGGAGCTAGAAGTGACCGCGGACTGGGGTATCGTCTTATAGTAGGTCAAGGTTTTTACGGATTTGTATCCCTTTGTTGCAGATAATAAATACCACAATAAAATGTTTAATTCATTTTTAATTAAAAGTTTTACGATTTTACAGGGACATGATGTGACACACACGGAAAAATTAGACAATAATGAGTAAGAACTCAGACTCTGTCAACAGAAGCTTTCTTGCTCCGTGAGCTCGGGGAGAACATCCATCACACCAAAATGCTCCGGGGATGTCCTAGAGACTCCGTTTATTTTGCCTGGCATGAAAAGAAAAAGAGGGCCTAGTAGTGCGCAGAGCGGTTGTCCTCTGCAGGTCTCAGGCTAGGGTTCAGGCCGGGCAGGAGGTTTGGCACCTGTACTGGATTAATGCAGACCACCAGTAGCAGAGAGAGTTAAGCTGGAAGATTGAGTTACGAGGGGGGAGCAGGGAGGAGAAGGCTGACCAGGCAACGGGGCCCAGGTGCTCAGCTCAGGGTAATGCCTCCCGGATCACAACAATATGGTTCTGTTTCCTTGTCCTACCTTCGTCCTGAGCCAGAAGACTTGGTCTGGGTCCACTACATGGGCTGACCCGAGGGGAGGCGGTTTCTGCCTCAATGGTCGGCTGCCTGTATTTACTGTCTGTTTTCAGAGTCCGTACTGTCTGTCTTTACCAACTGTACTGTCAGTCTTTACTGTCCGTACTGCTTGACTTTACTACCTGTCTTTACTGTCGGTATTTACTGTCTGTTCGAGCTGTTTTTACTCTACGAACTGTCTGTACTGCCTGTCTTTACTGTCTGACTTTACTGTCCATACTGGCTGTTTGCCTGTCTGTACTGGCTGTTTTTACCGTCCGTACTGCCTGTCTTTACTGTCTGTCCTAACTGTCTGTACTGTCTGTTTTACCATCCGTACTGCCTGTCTTTACTGTCTGTATTTACTGTCTGATCGAGCTGTTTTTACTCTCCTAACTGTCTGTACTGACTGTCTTTACCATCTGTACTGCCTGTCTATCTTTACAGTCAGTCTTTACCGTCCTTCTGCCTGTCTTCACTTCATTTGTGTCTGTCATTACTTGTCAGACACACGTGTCTGTTTTTATTGTCTTTTTGTCTTATGTTGTGTCAGTATGAACGCTTTTATGACCGTTCAACAAGACAATGTCTGCATCCAAAATTGCACCCAATTTCCTCATATTTACAGATTGGTGTTTGATTAATCCGCTCTATTAATTTACTGATTTACTGATAATGTACCAATTGAAGTGTCGTCTTTCCTTAGCTTTTAAAATCTTCCCTGCTCTTACTTTGTGTGTGTACATTTCTGCATGTGTATGCATACATAATGCAATGTTTATGAATGTATGTATGTGTACATTTCTGCATGTGTATGCATACATAATGCAATGTTTATGAATGTATGTATGTGTATATATGTGTATGTATGTACGTATGTGTATGTACGTAATGCATGTGTGTGTGTGTGCACACAGTGCCCCTCTGGGCTGATTAGTGTTTCCAGGGTGTCTAGTTAGACATTGCTTGAGTGCTCTAGCACCCTCCCATGGCAAACAGACAGGCCTGTTGAACGGTTGTCTCTGTTGCTGTCCATGGTATGTTCCATAGTGTTAAACACAAATTAGTGACTCACAGGTTGAACGGACACAAGCGACATCAGCACTTTTCATAATATATTTCCATTTACAAAACTCATACCCAACTCTGTTACATATGCAGTATTTATTCACACCTATGAGTACAAAAGAGAAACATAATTGTAGACATGGTCGCTCTCATTAAAGTGATTAAGTAATACATTTCTGTGTGTAAATGTAAAGGCTCTCTGCATTTATTGTAAAGCGTTTTCAATTTCTCTACATTTCATGGAAATGACATGAAAATGAAAGTGTTTGTATTCCAGCATGTCGTTAAGGTGGCTGGGTTAAAGTTTTAATATGCTATATTCAATTCGTCCCTGTCACGTCTGCTCCCGGAGAGACATTTTGATAGGATAATTCGGGGTTTCATTATAATTCTGCCATGGCTTTTTAGAACCGCTTAGAAATTCTTGCAATTTTAAAGCACGTTAAGTAGCACCTTTCTGCCCAGGCGGTGAGGGTGTCCAGGCAGAGGAAGACAGGGAGGGAAGCACATGGCTAACCATCCCCCTTCTCCAAAGTGTAGCCTAAATGCCTTTCTGACTCCTGACGTGACACATTGACAGCCTCCCAAATGACAACCTCTACCTCATTTTCCGCACTACCTTTAACCAGGGCGCACAACCCACTGGTCTATATTTGTGCACTGTGTTGGGGGTAGGGTGCCCTTTGGGCCTGGTGAACTGACAAACTGGCAGGGTTATATCCTTGTGCTATAGCCACACCGCCACACGTCACAGCATTCATGGCGGAGCTGCTTTGAATCAGTAATTACCAGGATTGGCTGGTGGATTCACACAATAATAAATGATTGGGAACCTCGGAAATAAAGAGTCGACCCATTCTGGCTTCTGACAGGTCCTTTGGGCAAATTTTATGTTAGTAGTGAACAAAAGCGTTTAAGTCAAACACGACTGCTGGACACAGGATGGAATGGCTGTCCACTCAATGCGTGTAAAACACGACTGCTGGACACAGGATGGAATG
>JACXGK010012817.1:0-13782 GCA_016801125.1 Novumbra hubbsi | reverse complement strand
GTTTGTAATAAGGGATGACCCTTTGAACTTGTTTGTATGTGTGTGTCTGGATGTCAGTACGAGTGTGGAGTACAACCAGAAGACAATGGATGAGGCTCTACAGAAGGTGAATGGAATGAGTGCTGACCTGGGAGGTACAGAGATTCTCCAGCCTTTAAAACACATCTACAGCCAGCCCTGCCTTCCTGACCAACCGAGAAAGGTTACATACACACCCCACAACCACTCCTTAGAACAACTTCATGTACCTTTTATAACAATGTATCTACTGAAACTGGTGTTCATGCCTTGTTTTAAGGTTGGTTTAACAACAACATCGAGGATTAACTAGCAAACAATTTGTTATTGTGCATGTAAATACTTTTGTCCATGGCTTTTATTTCTCTAAAATGGTGGGTGCTTTTGCTGTCAAGTTGCATTTAATACCTGTGGGTCCAAACAAGCTGTGTTGTGACGTGATGTGCAGGAAATGGACCAAGGCGCAGGAGTGGCAAAACAAAGGTCTTTGAATACGACCGCTTGTACCAAAGTACAGAACCAAAAACAGAGCCGTACAGGCTGACGGGAGAAACTTCCCAGTACACGTAACATGTAACAATCACGGACACAGAGACTAGACACACAAGGGCTTAAATACCTAGGTAACAGGTGGCACCTGTTAGGAATCAGGGAGGGATGCCTTCACAGGACATGGGGAAAACAGGACAAAACACACACGATGGCGACTAGAAGGCCGGCGACATCGAACGCCGGATCGCCACGCGATCAGAGGAGGGCCCGTCTTGGGACGACAACGTGACATGTGTAAAATTAAGGAAATTAAAACACAAAAACATGATCTGGATAATTTGAAGTGGTTTTATTGCACAATCAGGGAAATGCTGAATTGCAGTAGTCCACATGTTGGATGAGAACATCTTTTCCTGATCTTTAGGTGTTGAGCCGACATCCAACCACATGTCTGCCTAGTACACAGGAATGTTCCCCACTGGTTATAACTAGAGGGGAAAGGGAGATTTTAGGAAGCAATGACATTATGAGTATGTGTGAAATTTTACCATAGGCATGAAGCAACTCCATTTTGCTTTTTAAAATGCAAACAATCATACACAAAGATGCAGTTTTTAACAAGTTTTTATAAACTTTATAAACAATCTGTTGTTTTCATGTGCACAATCTGTATAGAATCAGTATCGTTTAAAAGTGAGTGGTTTTGACGACATGGAGCTGCAATCTGTGCGAAAGTGACATTGTACTGTTGTCCTGTTTCTTCTGATGACAATTTCCTATACAAAAGACATCCCCTTTAAGTTATAGAGTAGAGGGTAGAGGTAATCCCTGTTTCTGTCAGGATGGGTGCAAGCTTATTTAGGAGAGAAACCAAGTGTAGGCCACATTTGAAATCAGATTAATTTAGGTTTCCAAACAATCATTGCAATACTTTTAGAAAAATAGTTAACATTTAGAATTACTAACCACTACTGATAATCTTAAACATACTTTTAAGTTATAGAAAGTAATTCAGTCTTTGAATGCAAATCTCGATAAAGGAAATATAATAAAGATCAACATCTTTACAGTTAATTGTGTAATTTTTTGAAAAGTAACAATGGTCAGTGGAAACCAAAATCGCCAACCAATTGAGGTCTGGATTCTAACACTAAACAATTGAAATCACAGGCTGTTGATCTTGCTTAAATTTCATCACTGCTAGTCATAATGTGACTCAGTAGTGCCTGAATGCACTCCTAACAACAGCTGGGTATGTTCCTGATGAGACGGCAGATGTCACATGTGCTCAGAGTAAATCTGCTCTCATCTGTGAAGAGAAAGGGGTGCGAATGGTGGAGCTGAAAGACGAGCTGCACGGTACTGGGCTGTGAGCACAGGTCCCACTAGGGGGCGTTGGGCTGTTTCTAACAGTTTATACCGGCCGCTAGAGGATATTTTGTAGGGCTCTGGCATTGCTCCTCCTCGCACAAAGGAGCAGATGCCGGTCTTGCTGGATTAATGCCCTTCTGCAGCCCTGTCCAGCTCTCCTCATGTTACAGCCCGGCTCCTGGCACCTCCTCCATGCTCTTGAGACTGTACTGGGCAACTTTCTTGCCATAACACGTATGGATGTGCAATCCTAGAGGAGCTGGACTGCCTGTGCAACCTGAATGCCTCATGTACCAATAGTGACCAGGACATTAGTCACTAACTTGAGAAGAATCAGTCAGGAAGGATAAGGAGAGAGCAACTGTCTGTGGCCAACAACTGCAAAACCATTCCTTATTAAGGAGTTGTCTTGCTGTTGCCTCTCTAATGCACCAGTTGTCAATTGCATTTACACCACAACGGTTGGACAGATTAATATCTCAGAAGATTTGTTGTTATACTGGGATGAGTACATGTTCTCTTGATTACATTTTTTGAGAAGTGTATTTTTTTTAAGTATTTCAAATGTAAAGACAAGCATCTTTCATGCAATGAATTACTTAAATGGGGCATAATCATGTAGGCATGAAAATGAAACATGCATCATGCAAATTTTTAGACTCCACATATTTTAATTGTATTTAAGACTCCATCATTTAAATTTACATGTTCTCAGATCTTCTTGTTCACGGATGGTGAGGTGTGGAACACCATGGAGGTCTTGGACCTGGTGAAGATGAACTCCAGCTCTCACAGGTTGGCCCAGTTACAACAAGTCCTGTTGTTTATCATGACCTCGTTTTGACAGGGTTGACTGTTGCTTCTCAGTTCCCCATAATGATACTGTGTCCTGGGTGTGTTCCTGCCAGGCTGTTCTCCTTTGGAATCGGGGAGGGGGCCAGCTCTGCACTCATCTCTGGGATGGCCAAGCAGGGTGGAGGGCATGCTCAGTTTATCACAGGACAGGACAGGATGCAGCCCAAAGTAAGATTGTGTGTGTTTGTGTTCCTTTAGCTTTCACTATATAATGGGGACAGAAATGTCCCCATGCAGCGGTTACCATACTTTTTTATGTGCATATTTTATTGTTCAACTCATGTGTCATTGTACATGAATAGAGAGTTGTACTGGTTGAAAAATGTTTCATGCCCACTTTCATTCCCTCATGATATGAGGATAACAATCACCTTTTTAACCCCTCCCTCTTTACCACACTACCTTCTTCAGGTGATGCAGTCTCTCCGGTTTGCCCTGCAGCCAGCTGTGGTGGACATCTCAGTGAACTGGGATGTCCCAAAGCGAGTGTCCGTTTCCCCTCTGTCTCCACCAATCAGCGTAGTATTTCAGGGACAAAGGGCACTGCTGTATGCCCAGCTCACTGGGAAGGTAATGGGTGTAACTACTCTTTCAATGTTGTTTATATTGTTCTTGATCGGGTAGTTTGTTATGTTCTAAAAGTGTTAATTACCTTTTCTGTCATGATTCATGTGTTTCATTCCAAACTCTGTCTGTTTCTCAGTGCCCAGGGGACGCTGAGGGCTCAGTGACAGTGAAGTACAGCCTAGCTGAGAAACATTTTGAGAACCTACTGGGCTTCAGTCTCAAACCTGCAAAGGATACTGGGTAAAATAAAAGTAATGTTGATACTTGTGCCACAGCAGGCCAGGTCTCACATGTTTAATTAGAATGTGCCACCACTAACAGACAAGACAACTAAGACCCCCCCCCCCAACTCAACAGAAACTGTGCCAGCACTTTTAATGTGTGTCTTCATGATATGTAGGTATGTGCTGGTATGATTTTGATCCATTAACTTTGTTTCCCTCATACCTATTTTCTCTGTCTCTCTTCAGACTGACTGTCCACAGGCTGGGGGCTCAAGCTATGATCCGATCCTTAGAGATGAAAGAGAGAGAGAGAGGAGATGAAAAGGAGGAGGGATTGAAAGAAAAGCTGATAGAGCTCAGCATCCAATCAGGAGTGAGCAGTGCCTTTACTGCCTTCATTGCTACCCACAAAGGAGATGGAAAGGCTGTACAAGGACCACTGCTTCATAGACAAGTCCCTACATCAAGTGAGTAAGAGCAAGGAAATTCATTGAATGCAGATGTTTGCCCTGTTTAGTCCCTAAATTTGTGAAATCCATTTCTGATTAAGGCCAGTTGCAGTTCTGGCCAATTAATATGTTCTTAATAATATAATTAATCAAAGAAACGGTATACAACCCTGTTTACTATAAAGTTAGGAGCTGCGTAAAAATCATATTAAAACAAATTGCAATGATGTGTAAATCATTTAAACCCTATATTATATATTTCTATATAATAGAAAAAAAGTACAAAGACCACATTTCAATCAATCAATCAATCAAATGTATTTATAAAGCCCTTTTTACAACAGCAGTTGTCACAAAGTGCTTTTACAAAAACACCCAGCCTAACATTTAAAATGTTGAAACTGAGGCATTGTATTGTTTCTTCAAGAATATATATATATATATATATATATTTATTTTTTTTTAAAATTTGATGCCAGCAACATGTTTCAAAAAGTTTGGGAAAGAGGCATCAAAACACTGAAAAAGTTGTAGAATGGTAAAAATATAATCCTGGTGGAAAATCACACAACTAATGTTGTCACTTGGCAACAGGTAATTAACATGATTGCGTATTAAAAGACCATTCCAGTAAGGATCTGTCAGAAGTCAGGATGGGGAGGGGTTCACCACTGCCCGCCGTCTTTCACAAGGGTTTACCACAGGGAAAGACTGCGGGCTAATAGCGCAACAATTGAATAATGTTTCTCAACATAAAATTGCAAAGAGTTTGAGGATCACATCTCCAGTACATAATATAATTAAAAGATTCAGGGAATCTAGAGAAATTGCTGTATGCAAGAAACAAAGACAAAACCCGATATGTTTATCAAGCAAGAATGGGAATACATTTCACTTTCAACATTTTTAGCAATTTCTCCTCAGTTCCCAAAAGCATGTGGAGTGTTTTCAAAAGAGGAGGTGATGCAACACAGTGGTAAACATGCCTCTGTCCCAAGTTTTTTTAAACATTTTGCTGACATTATATCAAAAATTTGAATTTTTACAATTATAGTTTTGTTATTAACACTGCTCAAAAAAAGTAAGGAACACTTAAATCACACATCAGTTCTCAATTAAGTAAATGCATTAAAATTTTAATCTGTGTAATTTGTTATGAACAAACCCAGAGCCCACTGCACAAGTGTAAGATCTGAGGATTTCATCCTGGTACCTCAGAGCAGTCAGAGTACCATTGGCTAGCATGTGGAGGACTGTGCCACCCTCCAATGATATGCCTCCCCACATTGCCACAAGGACCTGTCAATTCTAGTGTTCTCTAGCGAATGCCAATTGAGCTGCACAGTTCTGGGCTGTAAGCAGGGGTCACACTAGAGGACATTGGACCCTCATGCCTTCCTCATGTTTGGTCAGAAACATGCACACCAGTACTACATCATGATACAAGTAGTGACAACGAAACTAGCAAAATGCGAAATTAGCGAAGAATCAGTCAGGAAGGATAAGTTGAGAGCAAGTGTCTGTGGCCACAACCTTCCCATCCATTCCCTTTTTGGGGGTTGTCTTGCTGGGGCCTCTCCAGTGCACCTGTTGTTAATTTCATTTGCACCAAAACAAGTGACATTGATTCACAATTATATATACTTCTTAATTTGACAGATTGATATTCCCTAAATTTAAGTGACTTGGTGTTATACTATGATGGTTCTGTGGTTTTTTAGCAGTTTATATCCAAGTCAAGCACTGCAAATAATATTAGATTATTATATATGTCTGAGGCTTTTTTAGTTTTTCTCCTAATTCATACATGTATGATGTTTCATACTTTCAATCTATAGTTTAGGTTTATAATGTTGGTTTATTATTAAATAGCTAATTATGTCATATGGGGGACTACAAATGGTACGTGTTTTGTAGTATAATTATGTAATTACACGATCAAACAAGGAAGTCTGAACCTGTACAGGGCAATTCTGAACATTTAGATGTTTTGCCTTGGGCACTATAAATACAAAGTAATTTGTCCGTAGATCAAATAGTGTGCATATAGTGTAAATAGGGATGTACTAATCTAATACCGGAATAGTGTCCTGATCGTTTAATCATAACCGTTTTCATTGTATGTACCTTCATTTTAGTAACCCAGTGACCTATATGATTTTCCTTCTTTCTTACAGTGGCCTTTAGGGGGTGTGCAGGCCCCGCCAGGATAATGTTGCGTCAAGCGCAATGTTTAATGAAGACGCCCGACATGGAGAGGTGTTGTTATCGCAGCGATCCCGGGGCTGTCAGGGCTGTCAGGGATGCCTGGGATGACAGGGATGACGGGGATGACGAGGATGACGAGGATGACGGGGATGACGGGGATGACTCACTTGATCTCGCATGCCCAGATGGTACATTTACATTCACACATTAATATGATTACTGGGAATAGTCAGATAAATATAATAGTTTGACTATGTTAACATATTTTACAAATTTACAACAAGTATACAAAATTAGAAGTATACAACATGGCCATTATTCATCAAAATCTTTAATTGCCTTCATGACCAGGACAGTGATATTTTGAAATGTTCCTATTTCCAATGAGAAACGGGCCAGGATGTGTTTTTTTGTTTTTGTTTTGAAAGAAACAACATATGAATCCGCAAACTATGTTACATAGTGTTGCCATCATTTGACCAGGTTTGTCTTTGTTTTATATTAGGTCAGTTTGGTAATGATGAAAAATCCCTTACTCGAGAAACAACAATACAACTTTGTTAAAATGTTTACAACATGAAGCTGCAAGATGGTTAGGGGACAAGACCCTTTTAAAAAATTTATCTTTTACAAAAGGAGAAAGCTGGGTGCTGGCATATGATAACATTTACATCTGGAATTAGTATAGTTCAGAAAGCCAGATGACTCCTGTTAATTGAGCCATCAGTTTAATATCGTATGTGTGTGTGACAAAATATTTTTAGTAGCATCTATCAGTGACATGCAAACCGTCGCCCCAAAATTGCTTTATTTTTTGCTCATGAAAACCTGGTTGCCTTTGCCTGGAGGCTGAAAATTGGTGCAAGTAAATTTTATATATCTTACCCAGCCCGTATTGAAATCCATGAAGAAATGTGTTTTAATTTACCACAAAATGTTTTGCAATGCACATCTCCGTTTTCTTATTTTGAAAACCAATACTTGCCAATATTTTTTGAATACTCTATTTTTAATAAAAGTCTAAAAGTGTGATGTGGAATACACATTGCATGAGCATTGACTAGCTTTAACAGACATGTCGGAATCATCTAGTTCAGTGGTCATCTAGCCAGTCTGAGTATTTGAACTACCCTAGCTAGCAGACATAATCCTCAAGCCCTTGATTAGTGTATCTGCTATGCTTGTTCAGGGCTGCAGCTAAGATGTGGAATGTCTGGGGTTCCCTGAGGAATGGGTTGAGAACCACTGGTCTAGTTGATATAATATATTGGATATTATCAATTGGAAATTAGTTAGATATTAATGAACAGTAATTACAATGTTCAATAGACTTATTGTAAACATTAACTGTTTACAGTTGTTCCTCTGGTTATGATGTTTGTGAACAATTACTATCTTTGTTAACCTTATTCTACCTAAGTCATTACTTACTGTAGTATTTTTAACCATTGGATGTCCAATCCAATCAGAATGTCTGTCTGTAGTCCCAGTCCCAACACCAGTGAAGGACACTCTCCTCCAGTTGATCTCCCTCCAGAAGGCCTCTGGTTCCTGGATTCTGGAGCCACCGTTGGCTGAAGTCTTAGGAAAGACTCAGGAAGATGTGGCCAAGGCAATGCCAGCACAGGTGTGTCTACAGAATTAGTGAGAATTAACAATGTGGCGTTTCTACAGCCAACATGATGATGAAGATGGGTTTGCTATAAGACGATGCATTCACCCAGAGTATCTGCACGTGTGCTCCAGAGAAAGTTCACACTAAGCTCTCTTTCTCAGGTGAACCAGGAGGTTTGGGCCACGGTTTTAGCCCTGGTTTGGCTCTATGGGTACAAGATGGAGGCTCAGGAAGAGTGGCAGTTTCTGGCGATAAAGGCAGTGTCATGGATCAAGGCTCAGAAAGGTACATATAACTCACTCTCATGCTAGTACCCTGGCATCTAAACTTTTAACTGCCCTTATTAAAAGTGATTTTGTTTATTTATTTTCTGGAAGATACATTTTACGTAAAGGGATTTGGTAATGACCCTTTATCAAGTTCCCCACAGTCAGATGAACTGGTCAATCCCATTTTCTATGTATAAGATTTCTAAGAAGTCTGTTTGAGTGATTTACTTTTGCAAGCATCAACACAATGATTGGGTTGAAGTCTACGTTAAAAGAAAATGTGTTCACATTGTAACAACATTGCTTTATTAGCAATGTATAAAATCTTTTGAACCTTTAAAAGAAAAAATAAGCAATTAATTGAAATTGATAGATGAATTAAAAACATACAGTTTACAGTAATGGTCGTTATGATAATTCTTTTACAAAATTATCATTCATAATAGGAAAACCAAAGTAAATCCAATGGTTTTCTGATTCTTATCTGAACCATTGTCTAAGCCCTACTGACAACATTTTATATTTGATTGTGCATGATAATCTGTGATTTAATTTGTGGACTGTATGAATTATAATTAGTGGGCCGTATTGGACTCCTTCAAGAAAAGGATCTGGCCTGTGGTTGTATGTGTGACACCCCTGCTGTAAACTTTGAGTGTAATTATTCACTATTCAATTCTGGTGGTATTTATCTTCCAACATTTCGCCCACCTTTCCACCATTAAGTTACAGTATAACGATGCCTGTCTTTGTCCTGTGTCTTTCAGCAGCCAGTGTGTCTGAGTGTGTCCAGGCAGGAAACTACCTTCTGGGTTGCCAGGTGCAGATGGACACCATGGGGCTGTGAGAGGTTCACCTTGCCTGACCTCTATCTCCCCCCAATTCCTGATGCTCTACTAAGGGTCAGATACACAGATTACCCTGCTGCCTCTTCACCGTCTCCTCCAAACAAACAGCGGTACCACTGACAAAGCAGTTATCAACCTCTTGCCTATAATAACCTGAAAGGTGTTTTCAGTTTTGGGAAGTTCATGTTTCTCTTTGTACTGATTGTTTTTTAACATATCAATATGAATGTGTTCATGTATTAAATACATTCATATTGATATGTTAAAAAACATATGCTTTATATGCACATGCTTTATATTTGTTGCATGGTTTGTATGTTTTAGAAATTCCATGTAGTAGGCTATGTAGTGGTTATATAACTGATACTGTATAACTCTGGTTATGTTAGAGTTCAGGAATAAAGTTCAGGAATAAAGACTTTGGATAAGTAAGAGGAATATTAATGACATCACAAACATTGGAGAAGAAGATCTGTTAGTGACACATCTGTATGTTGAGTCCTGTGACCATTTGACCGTTTATGCTTTCTATCACTGTATTGTTCTTAGTTGTACAGGAGTATGGCCATTTGCCATGCCCTTATCCTCAATAGGAGGAAATGGCAATTTGCTGTTTGGAACAGGATAAAGCATGACGTATGTTATTTGCAAAGGAAGAATATGCAAATAACTGGGACCCACAATAAGTATTGTATGTAACTATGGTTCTTTAGAGATACTGCCCTGTCACTTTGGTGGAATGGAACTAAGCTCTCCTTGCAAGCAAATCTTAATTAGACTGTTAATTGTGCAATAGTTTTCTCCTTCTTACCTGCCTGAAATCTAATTCGGATAGACATCAACAATTTGCCCTCGTAGCTACTGGAAACACAATGTGCCTTTATTATTTCATATAGCCATATATATATATGAATGCATGAATGTTAAAATGTATGCAGGGACATGTTGTGGACATTATTATGTAAATCCTGATGAAAGCCCATCCCAGTGCCTACACTCTATAACATGTAACCCTGTGTCTCTGTATTCATGTAGTTCTGCATATTATGCCACTTCATTTATAATAAAGTCCCTTGTATTCCTTTATGGGTCATTTTTTTTTAAATCAACAGCCTTTGTTATAATGTCATGGACCTTCGACCAGGTGTTGCTAATTCTTATGGTAAGTCCTGTTTTCAGCAGGAGAGTTATATACAGTGGGTGAAATAAGTATTGAACTCGTCACCATTTTTCTTACTAAATATATTTCCAAAGGTGCTATACACATGATATTCCCACCGGATGTTGGTAACAATCCAAGTAAACCATACTTACAAAAAAACCAAAACAAATATGCTCAGAAATGAATTTATTTAATACTTTGTACAAAAGCCTTTGTTGGCAATGACAGCTTCAAGACGCCTCCTGTGTGGAGAAACTAGTTGCATGCAATGCTCTGGTGTGATGTTGGCCCATCCTTCCACACAAACAGATTTTAAATCTTGAAGGTTCCGTGGGCCTCTTCTATGAATCTTGATGTTCAGTTCTTTCCATACATTTTCAATGGGATTTAAGGCAGGTGATTGGTTGGGCCATTCTAGCAGCTTTATTTTCTTTCTTTGAAACCATCTGTGAGTTTCCTTGGCTGTGTTTTGGGATTGATGTCTTGCTGAAATGTTGACCCTCATTTCATCTTCATCATCCTGGTAGATGGCAGCAGATTTATGTTAAGAATGTCTTGGTAAATTTGCCCATTCATCCTTCCTACAATTATGTTTACTTTGCCAGTACCATTTGTTGAAAAGCAGCCCCACACTATGATGTTCCCACCTCCAAACCTCACTGTTGGCCATTTGTCCTCCAAACATGGTGTGTATTCGGGCATCCAAACTGTTATTTTTTTTTGCTCTCATCTGACCACACTATATTATACCAGTATTTCAATGGCTTTTCTAAATGTTGTGCAGCAAACTTTAAATGAGCTTCAACATAATTTTTTTTAACAATGAGAGTCTTGCGCGGTGAGTGTGCATACGGGCCATGGCGGTGGAGTGCATTACTTCGTTTTTTTCGAGACAACAGTACCTGCTAATTCCAAGTCTTTTTGAAGCTCTCCACAAGTGGTCCTTGGCTTTTGGACCACTCTTCTGATTATTATTTTCACTCATCGCTCAGAAATCTTGTGAGGAGCACCTGGTCAAGGCAAATTAATGGTTAAATGATTGTCTTTCAGTGTTCACTGGAACATTCAGAAGCTTAGAAATGTGCCTGTAACCAAAACCATCGTTATGTTTTGCAACAATTAGGTGGCGAAGGTCTTGAGACAGCTCTTTGCTCTTTGCAATTCAACATCATGAGATGTTGAATAGCTTTTTAATTACTGATAGATTTCAGCTGTTATCTTGGTTTTCCATGACTTTTTGCACCTCCCTTTCCTCGTGTTCAATACTTTTTCCGTGTCATTTCACATTATTACACATAAACTTTCTGAACTTATTTGTTTTGGTTTCTTTGTATAGATTACTCTGGTTGTAACTAACATCTGGTGAAAATTGGCAAAAATAGTGACATGTTCAATACTTATTTCACCCACTGTATGTACAGTTGTGGTCAAAAATGTACATACACTTGTAAAGAACATGTATGTCTTGGCGTTATGAGTTTCCAATTATTAATTCTTTTTTTCTATGATGGAATCATTGGAGTACATACTTCTTTGTCACAAACAACTGTCATATTTGGTTCTTTTATGACTTTATTATGGGTCTTCTGAAAATGTGACCAAATCTACAAAAATAAAAAAAAATCAAAGATCCATTGTGGTGATGTAGAAAGTTGTATCAATCAAATTTGCTTTGTGACATGAGTGATTATGACTGACGACACTTGTGACTTCTCAGAGCCCATTTATATAGGGCTTGTTTGATACACCACAAAACGCAATAATGGGGAGGACTGAGGAGCTCAGCTTGGAGCTGAAGATCGTATTGTTGACTTGACCAAGTCAGGAAAGTCACTTGGAGCCATTTGAAAGCAGCTACAGGTTCCAAGATCCACTGTGCAAACTATAGTTTGTAAGTATCAAGTGCATGGCACAGTTGTGTCACTGCCACGATCAAGAAGACCACGCAAGCTATCAAATGTGAGAGGAAATTGGTCAGGAGTCGACCAAGGTCTACAATGAATTAGAAGCTGCTGTCACACAGGTGTCAGTGTCCACAGTTAAGCAGGTTTTACATCACCATGGGCTGAGAAACTGCCGTGCAAGAAGAAAGCCCTTGCTCCAGAAGCGGCACCTGAAGGCTCGACAGACGTTTGCTGCTGATCACAAGCACAAAGAAAAGGCCTTCTGGATGAAAGTGCAATGGTCAGGTGAAATGCAAATCGAGTTATTTGGCCACAATGACAAGAAATATGTTTGGAGGAGAGATACCTACCGTCAAGCATGGTGGTGGGATTAGGCTCTGGGGCAGTTTTGCTGCCAGTGGAACTGGTGCTTTGCAGAAAGTGAATGGAATGATTAAGAAGGAGGATTACCTTCAAATTCTTCAGGAAAACTTAAAATCATCAGCCAGAAGGTTGGGCCTTCGATGCAGTATCACTAAATAATTAGGGTTTTAGAATGGCCTTCCAAAAGTCCTGACTTGAACCCCATTGAGACCATGTGGACTTTGCTAAAGAAACAAGTCTGTGTCAGAAAGCCAGCAAATTTAGCTGAACTGCACCAAATCTGTCTAGAGGAGTGGTCAAAGATTCCACCAGAAGCTTGTCAGAACCTTGTGGATGGTCACCAAAAATGCCTTATTGAGGTGAAAATGGCCAAGGGACATTTAACCAAATATTAACACTGCTGTATGTATATTTTTGACCCAGTAGATTTGATCACATTTTCAGAAGACCCATAATAAAGCCATAAAAGAACCAAATATGTCCGTTTTTGTGACAAAGAAGTATTTCCTCCAATGATTCCATCACTGAAAATTAAGAGTTGTAGTAATTATTGGAAACTCATACTGCCATGACATACATGTTCTTTACAAGCGTATGTAAACTTGTTTTTAGAAGTGGCCTTAAAATTAAACCTATAACTAGATTTAGATGTATGGAATCCATATGTTAGCCTGACTCTTCTAAGACAATGTCAAAACCAAAACACATTTATATAACTATAATTTTTTAATAATTTATCCTTATGTTGTTAAAAAAATGTTTTACCATCATGGATGTTTGCTGTTGAACTATGCACTGAAAACATGATGAATGGTCCCATCAGAAGATTACTTCTGAAAGACTCATCCTCTCTGGGAGGTAATTGTTATACCCAATCCTGTTACTGACCTGTGGCCAATTAACCCTATTTGTTGTGAGATTTTCTCCCAACAAAAAACATATTTAATTGTTGTTTATTATTGATCATCAGAGAAATATGGGAATGAAAGATCACGTTGTGACTTTTTGTTAGTGGAGCCAAATTAATAAATGTACATATATTTAATTGTTCCATTATTATTTTGATTCAGCAAAACAGCAACATTGTCTATGAAACGGTCCGGGCGTTTATTAATTAAAAAAAATAATATAATCTGTTCAATATTCCAATCTGATATTGTGGAACGTTCATGAAATTGCGTTTTTCAAAACGTTCTGTTTAATCATAAAATAGCTTCATAGTTTTTCACCAAAACTTTTCGGCCTTATTAGTTGTGCCAATTATCCATCCATATAAATTATTTAAGACCATTTCCCGATGTGTATAAAGACAACCTGATTTCCTAAACTTTGCTTAACTGAACACAATTAATTGTAGTTCAGGTGAGTTTACTTCACCGCCAGAGAGTAAAAATACAAATCCTAATAAAAATGTCTGGTTCAGCTAAACGCTCGTTA
>JACXGK010012816.1:0-13782 GCA_016801125.1 Novumbra hubbsi | reverse complement strand
AGCGGTCACCACACACAGGCAGATAACAGTCATATTGTACCGGTGTGTCTGTGTCAGCGATCACCACACACAGGCAGATAACAGTCATATTGTACCGGTGTGTCTGTGTCAGCGGTCACCACACACAGGCAGATAACAGTCATATTGTACCGTGTATCTGTGTCAGCGGTCACCACACACAGGCAGATAACAGTCATATTGTACCGGTGTGTCTGTGTCGGCGGTCATCAACTCTGTCACTTTGGGAAGCTCCTTGGTCTGACTCTTGATGTAGCACCTCTGATGTTTGGCAAACCGGATCCCTGTGATTCCCTTTGAAGAAAAGGAAAGAAAGAAAAGGAATAATCAAAAAAATTCTGATATGTATCATTCATTATTTTGATCTGTGATGTGGAACTGCTAAGCACAGAGGCGATAACGTTCCTTAAGTCTTTTCTTCTGCTTCTTGAAAAGTAATCTAAGCTCTTAACAACTAAGAGAAGTTAAGTCCTAATGAGGGTGCAGAGGGTCGTTTTGATCTGCTTAATCTTCATCTTCCCTACCTTCTTGTCGAGAACATTAAAGTACATTCCACGACAGCTTGCTCCTTCCACACAAACTGTGCTTTGAGAACAGACTTTGATTAAAACAAGGGTTCTTGTGCTAAAGAGGACTTGGTGGAAGGGTTATTTTAAGCGGAGAGCAACAGGGGGTGTCAGAGGGCAAAGCTGCAGATACGTTCCAAAAATCAACCACGTTTAGAAATAGTGCACTACCCTTGAACTATAGGGTGTTGGTCAAATGTAGTGGACTACATAGGGAATAGGGTGCTACTTGTCTATGCTGAATTAACCAGTCATAGGTCCCTTCAACTCTCTTTATCTGTGCAGCCAAGTGAAGACGCACCCTCTATGCATTGATGATGGAATCCAGGGCCTTTTCAATTTGACAATGACGGTAGAAAGCGTATTCCAACAAAGCAGACATATCTGTTAATTCTCTTTCAGTGCGTCATTCTCTGTTAAACTAAGTAGTTCTGCTGGAATAAGCCTGAAAGCCCATGAAAGGCGTATCAGATAGTAACGCGTGCCTTCTGTAAGGGGCCTGTAGCCGCAAATGTACCAGAACAAGAGTGCTGAATCTTGGCCGGCCACGCTTGCTTTAACATTGGATCACAAGGGGCAGCATGACAACTGACTGGATTCAATCACAATGAAGCTACGTTGCGTTGTGACTGGCGTCTTTCTGATTCCTTCTTTAGGTCCAGTTAACTAAGGAAGCATCGACACCTCACAAGCCTCACAAGCCTCACACACAGAACCAGTACCAAGGATACGCCAGCCACGGTTCCTCAAAGAACCATTCTATCTGCGGGAGGAAACCATGGGTCCGTAACAGTCACAACATAAATGTTTCCTCCTGATGAACCCCTGTTTTATTTCCTGACATGTTTACCATCCCACTGCAAAGAGAAGAAAGGCTAGTGATGAGATGCAATGACAACTGGGGTTGTTCGACCGGGAAAGACACGTCATTACAGAGATGGGAAAAGCATGCAGGTTTACAAAACAATGTCAGAAACGCCAGCTTGCTTTTTTTCCCTGATTAAAGCAGCCACACATTCACGTAGGGCGGTCCACCTTCCGTGTGAACAGTGATGTGATTGCAGGGCGCAACACATGGATGACACATAGAACGGCAGAGGGGCTCCTGGGCTAATCATCGTAAGTCAGGGTCTGTATTCCTGTCAGCGCCCACGCCTGGCGTTGCCTGTCACTCGAGGGGGCGTGTTGGGGATGCAAACATGGATGCTCAATGCACTCGTCCCAGCATTTATTAAAGGAGTTAATAAATTATGGTAACAAGGGCTTTAACCCAAGCCATTACATATGAACTCTGAGAGACTGCAACTCTGTGTGTGATTCCCTTGTATTTAGGGTTGTGTTCATTAGGACCAGCGACGGAGACCACTTTGCAGTACATAGAGGAACATCTTGATATGACTGGAGGTGTGTCGCTCACCCATTAGAAAATGTCCAGCTCAAGTTATGTAAGTTTGAGGTAGACCCCTTAAAACAAATAGGAATATTTTAAATTCTTATTATATTTCATGTACTTTAGATTATTAGGTATACTCATGTTTACACTCCAATCAAGTGAATGTACATAGTTCCAAACAGGATATTACCAAAAATACTTCAAAATACAAAATGCGTATCAAAATAATATTGAAAATTGAAACCCTATTTTAATAAAACATATTTTACAGCTAAATGGAAAGAATTGGTTGTGGCAAATGGTTACATTGCATTACCATAAGTATTGAAATATAATAGATTATGCTTAAATGCCAGTCCTGTTTCTCCTTAGTGGAATTCTTATCAGTTCTTGTGATCATAATACTTCTAATATAATAAACTGTGGAATGTGGTTCAATGCCAGTCCTGTGTTTCTCTACTGGTATTCTTATCAGTTCTTGTGACCATAATACTTCTAATATAATAAACTGTGGAATGTGGTTCAATGCCAGTCCTGTGTTTCTCTACTGGTATTCTTATCAGTTCTTGTGACCATAATACTTCTAATATAATAAACTGCGGAATGTGGTTAAATGCTAGTCCTGTGTTTCTCTACAGGTATTCTTATCTCCACTTTTTGTTCTCTAGGTTCTTTCTGCACAATGTTTTTTGTATTATACTGGAAGAATAGAAAGGGGATTTTGCCTCAGGTACTGAAGCCGCATTATCTGTCTATTCCAATTCCTCATACACAGCCCTTGGGTTTGGCAGATATTTTTTTTAAGTTGGCTTTAGAGTGCGTAATTACATCCTTTCTTAATAAAAATCAATTCCAAACTCAGCTCCCTAAGCTTACACTTAGTATATAATAAGGTTTGTGTTTTTCCTGCAGTATCTTATTTTCTTTAGTAATCACAGTGAGGCTGGAATTATTCTGCTCTCTCACTTGTCTAGTCAGTCTCCTGTGGCAGTGTCTGGAATCAAACAAATCTCCTTGGTGGATTCGCTTCACTGACAGAAGTGGATAATTCAGACTGGATGGGATGGAGAAATAACTAGCAACAGGTGTGTGTGTGTCTACAGTATGAGTGTGAGAGAGATTTGAGCTCTCGTTATATATTTGGTTTTAAATATAATATTCAGACAAGGTTGTGCTTGTGTGTGTTTGTGTGTTCACGTCTCTGCATATGATATGAATGTGGGTAGGGAGTTGTGACTGACAGGAAATTGAGCACCTTCGATAATCAGTGTTATTTATGACACATATCACCTTTTTCAGAGCGTGAGAGACAGAAAGCGAGAGAAACTGAGGCGCAGACTGAGAGACAGGGGTACAGGTTTTTGTCAAAGACGTTGGTATGATTTCAGGAGATAAACACATCTAAAAGATGATAGGCTTCGAACCCAAACCAAAATTATGTAAAAAGCTGTAATAGTGAAAAGGTTGGCATAGTTAAGTGGGTATAACGGATGCCCCTGACCCGTTCGTATTTCTTTGTAGACACTTACGTGTTTGAAGTCGTGGACCTCGAGCACTTCGTCACTTCCATTCCCTGTCCTGAAGATCTCAACGCGACGGATGGGATCAATCTCCATGACGCTTTCCGTCTCCATGCCATCCAACACAGCCATGTAATGTTGATCGTAGACCTGGAGACATTGGACCAATCAGAAAAAAGCTCAGCCTTACTAACAAGATGTGCAAATGTAACACAATAATTGCTAAGTATCTGCAAGGGTCATCTTGTTGTTTGCAATCGGGCCACTGAACCAGCAATCGCTCACCTCTTAGGCCTTTCCTTTGTGGAGGTGACATATACACCGACATATACACTGACATATACACCGACATATACACCGATATATACACCGACATATACACCGACATATACACCGACATATGTGCTAAGTCAAAGAGAAATATTGTAGTCCAAAGCATAGGCCAATTATCAGTTGATGCAATCGCATTGGTTTATATCATCTTTATCAAAGCATCATATCTAAACTAGCACATGTTATTTTCTCAACTCAACCATTCCATTAGGCCTATCAGGGAGGGTGTCTCTGGCATGATGACATCAAGAATGAATAAACGAGATGAGAGAGCCACTGTTGATACATTTCTATTGACAAACTGCAAGTTCAATTAAAGACGTGACAGTATTTGCGCATCTCCAAGAGGACTCATAGGTAGCAGATGGGTGGCTCTGTCGAGGAATCGCCACGTTGATGTGTGCTACGGATACTTCCTTTTTCGTGTTTGTCCCTTAAACCACTGGTTGTTTATCACAACTCCTTGTTTATGTACTGTTCTTAGGCTTGCACGGGCGGCTGTTAAAATCCCCTGTCTACAAAAATGATTCATGCCCACGAGCTGACTACGTTATTAATATTTATGTGGAGTGTGGTGTTATGATGAGAAATATATTGCTGAGTTCATCTTCATCTGTCGCTGTGGCAAATCAAAGTGCCCCATACCGTACCAAGTACACGGTTGATGAATGGATACAGGCCAGCGGCCAATGTAATCCATTAAGATGAATATTCCCAATCAACATGTGAGGGTCCGGTGATTGTTAAAGGAATCAAACACAGACATATCCAAAACCCTGTGAAAAAAGGTATTTCTTTTGCTAGTGAGTACAACGCACATGAAACTGATCTACTGGATATGGTGTTGTATTGTAACTCTAGCTACATTAGTTACAGCTCTACTACATGGTAATTGCATTCAGAAGGAGGTGAGATATTTGATCCCAATCTACTCATGTTGCACTAGACAACGGCACCCATGGAGTAGTGAAGCTCCACCTTCTATTTTCTATTGGACAGAAAACGGTGACGAGCAGGTTCCGTTCAGGATGTTGGCAGCAGGAGGGCGGGATGAGCATTTGGCCAAGCTGAGCTTTCTGCAAATGTCAAGCGACATCACAGATGCAAGTAACCAATCAGAGTTAATCATGGAATCCAACCCTGACGGGATGGGCTGAGAATGACTGTTCATATCTAGCACAGCCAATCAGTTTGAGGGTTGCAGAGCTTAGTTAGGCTATTGATGCTTGTATAGTGAATTTTGTACATTTAGCTACTAGCACACAATCCTTATGACATTTGAGTACCCATGAAGCCCTTCAAAGGAAAGCGATAATGATAAAATGGAATATAATTCTTACCAGAATATCACTGCAAGTATGAGCCTGGAATGTAAATAGCTGTTAACATGGGTCACAATGGCCTTGGCACGGCAAGCAAGCTGAACTTTAAATTCCAAATATGTAGGCGAATGAAGATGGACCTGATATTCAAGTGTCAGTTGAGCAGTTATGGAAAATTTAGAGCCATCAAACCTGCAGTCTGGGAGCCTTTATGGCACATTGAAGTACCATTCAACCTCTTTCTTTCATTACCAGAAATGGAGAATGGAAGAGTTGATTCCTAGAACTTATTTATTTATCCGAAAACAGTGCCTCACATTATAGGCGTTGATCACTGGGGATTAAACGGTGAGACTCTCTTCGCCCCATCATCCCATGAGGGTTTGATTGTGCTTCAGCATTTTAAATATGTGCATAACGCTTGTCAATGTTTGTTTACATGATTACCTCATCCCCAGTCTACTGCGCAAAGTCCTTAAGTAAAGATCGGGCACAACACTTATTTCAAGACTGACCATATGATTGTATTTGAGTGTCCATATACTAAGCATTTCTCATCTTTAGATCAGAGTACTGTACAAAGTACTGAGGCACTGTTTAGAGAATCAAAGTACTGAGGCACTGTTCAGAGACTCAACATACTGCGGTGCTGTTTAGAGAACAAAGTACTGTAGCACTGTTTAGAGAACTAAGTACCTTAGCACTGTTTAGAGAACAAGGTACTGAGGCACTGTTTAGAGAACAAAGTACTGAGGCACTGTTTAGAGAATCAAAGTACTGAGGCACTGTTTAGAGAACAGAGTGCTGAGGCACTGTTTAGAGAATGAAAGTACTGAGGCACTGTTTAGAGAATCAACTAATATACAATACTAAATTAAATCTTGTTAACGTTTGACGGAGGAATCAACACAGAGGCCTTTCAGGGCCAGTGAGTAAATGCTGGTCCATGCTCTGTCCAAAATGTCAGCCCTTCATTGTAATGAAAGACAGGTTGGTTAGATAACAATGGCTTCATCAGTAGAATGAAATGCTCATATTTGCATGTTGGCGAGTTGAAAAGGAGAAAGACACGAGTTTTCCACATGGACGGTGGGTCCAACAAGTGTTTCTAATTGCGGATCACAAACACCCAGGTTTTTAGCTTACCACACAATGCAGTAGAATATTTTGTGTTTATAACACAAATAGACACATTTTGAAATTGCATTTTAATTCATGGCACGTGATGACCTAGAATGTTCCAAGCTCCTGAACAGGTGAACATGTACCACTGCAGCTTGGGTTGCTGTGGTAAAAAGCTCTACTTTCCACACTGTCTCTATCTTACAAAGCATTGAATGTCATTAATGTAATGTAATGTATATTCAAATGCTGGTTTTCCACCCATTATCATGGTTAATCGTGTTGGAGTTTTTTTGTCATTGATTTACTTTTGAAGCCTTCCTATAAGAGTAGTTGTGTAGGTCCATGTTCTTTTTATAATACTCAGAGCACCTAATGCTGGAATACATACTATTTGTATCTGAACTTCGGATGGCACAATCTGTCCACCTTTTTCATAACTCATTACCTTTCTGTAGAGCATCCTTGCCACCATTGAGTCCTTTCAAGAGAAACACTTACTACTTAATACTTGTACTCTTCCATAAGTATTAAAACACAGACATGTTCACAAAGGACCCCGGCATGACAAGAAAGTAATGATGATACAGGTTTATTATCTTTCTATGTGTATGCTGGGAAACACAAAGGAACAAGGCTGGGTTTCAGTTAAAGGTGCAACTAAAATACAGAAGGTATACAACCGTTTGTGTTCCACAATTATGGTTCTATATAGTCTGAGGAAATAAGGGTAGCCCTGACCCATAAGTGTCAGTCACAGCAAAAGTGATGACCTTACAAACATTTCTTATGCTGTACTGCAGCGTAAGGCGACATTACATTTTACACCGGGGTGAAAGTTTGATCTTTAATGTCCCTTGTCAAAAACAAATAGGAATGTTTCCCCACAAGAATGTCTCAAGTGTCCCATTTAACACCACCGCCTGGCGCTGTCAATCAACAGAGAAACTCCCAAGGGTCCCAGCAGGAAATTAGCTCTCATCAGAAAGAGTGCTCTGTCAATGGTACTGAAGCATGTTTCGACTATGCCCTGTTTGGTTTTCCACACCCGTGTCTCAGAAGCAGCCCTACACAATCTGGTACTCGGATGATTTCAAACGTCGAGCCTCGAAAGGGGCGGATGTATGAGAGACGGCATGATCCAATCCCACAGTTTGTCGGAAAGGGGCCACGTCCGGCTGTGGCACCAGAGGATACTAGCTACGGTCACTGTGATGCTGTTCGCCGGTATGTACATAAAGATTCACACCAGTGGTAGATAGAGGAGAGTAGCAGCACGGACAATAATGATCCCAAGCCAGGGGGCGATAAAGAGCCTGCGGTAGGTCATGATTGACATCAGTCAACTATCTAGGATGATGTACAACCCTCCCCTTGGTTTCTCCAGGAGGTTTAGTCGTCAGAATGACTGAGAATGTGGAAATACATAAGCACCACTACTACTGTTACAGAAGACGGCCTCCTGGGTAGAGAGACACCTTCAAGTCACTGCGTATGGAGAGAGAGAGAGAGAGAGAGAGAGAGAGGGGAGAGTCAAGCGTTCAGCCTTGATTGGTTTCCATTGAGTTATCAGAACGGAAACCTCCCTCTCTCTTTCGTAAAGCTCAGTTTTTCCACAGAAGACCCACCCTTGGCTCCTTGTCCTCCAGATAACTGCAGAATGGTTATTAGGCAGAGCTCCGCGCTTTTCCGACCAGCAGAATGTCTCCTCCGGGTAGCCCTCGTTTCTCCTCAGTGTTGTTTTATTGCTGTTTAGCTTCTTCCTCACCCGGACATCTCCGTTACAGACATTGAAAAAAAACACTGCCTCTTCACTGCAGCCTCTACACTGCAGCCTCTATACTGCAGCCTCTATACTGCAGCCTCTACACTGCAGCCTCTACACTGATTGCGAACACCTGTGCCCTTTCATCAGCACCATTGCTAGCCCTACCTTGACTTTCCTCCGGTTGTTCAAGTATTATTATGAAAATCAAAGAGAACCTATATGTAATTTACAGCTCCGCTCCTATCCCTCAGAGGATGTCTGCATGTTTGAACAGAAGGTAGGTAGACAAACGAGAGAACCAGAGAGAACAAAAAGAGAGCAGATTCTTAGAAAGGCGAGACTTTAAGCTGAGGCAGGAGAGAGGAAGAGAGGAAAAGGCAAAGCTACGGACATACTGCTGAAAAATGTGGGAAATATGTTACACATATTCTAAATCCAATGGAGGCAGGAGAGCAGATGGCATTCACATGTGTTCAATACATGTCAAAGTCCTTTGAATCAGCGTAGGTGGATTGAACCCTAGCAGCCACACGTCAAAAGTACCCTGCAGAACGACCATTTCAAAAAGCCATTTGAGTATGGCCGTGGCTTTTTCTTACATTTGGGTAATTTACCAAGCAATTTCATTGTCAACTCAGGATTCAATATGGCAACTTTTTTGTTACTGGTCAGATGCCTGCGTAACAAATTGTCATAATGTATATTTTCATTGATATTCTGCATTCCCATTCAACTCCACTTGGACTCCTCAGAGAGCTCTTGTGTTTGGGCAGACCTACAGTACATATGGCACTAATCTTTCAATGAGCATTTAAAACATCCCTGCACAGTAGTAATACATCTCCGTGATACTATTGTGAGTACAGGGGAGAGAAAAGCAGATGGAGGAGGTTATCGGTGTCAGGAGACACAGAGGATTATGCTTGTGGACATTGAGTACCATTCCTGTCAGCTTTCCCAAAACCCGGAGAATGTGTGTTTATAGAGGGGCGCAAGCTATGGGGGTGCCAAACACATTTCAAAGTCTCCCCGCTTACTGTTTTGGAGACGTCAGTTCAGACGACAGGCAGCTGTTCTTGGACAAGCGCCAGTGTGGAAAATAGCAGCTTTAAAAAAAAAATTTGTGGTGGTCAGTCTAATAACCATCATCAACCTACCGAGTGTACCGGAAAATGAGCCTCTTGAGTATCAATCTTACTGAAGTGAGCAATGAAAGCAAACAGAGAGAAATGTATGACTAACGTACACTGATCATTATGGACCCGTGGCTACCAAGCAATGTTTTGGTGCATATTAATATTACTACTGTGGGGTTAATTATTACTGATCTACCCTGACGTTTTCATGCCATTATAATACTTGGCAGTCACTTAAAACTATACACCTAAATCATGTTTAATTTGCTTGACCTACTTAGCAAGTTGCAAGCGGAAGCTGCTTCCACCATTGGATGTGCCAGTTGGAACACAAGCCACGAGAAAAAGGCAAGGCAAGTTTATTTGTTCAGCACATTTCATAAACAGGACAATTCAAAATGCTTCACATTGGAAGAAATATATATCAGAATTGGAAATACATTTAATGTAAAAGCATACAAATAAAAATATCCCATTAAAGATTAATAAAGGGCAGAAGAAAACAAAGGTTTTTAGCCTGTAAGTGATCAATGATGGAGCAAGTCTAAGATTTTCGGGAAATTTGCTCAATGCTAAATTGCTAATTGCAGCCTCAGCAAACACAGTCCTTATTCTGTGAATGATTAGCAGACCAGACCCTGATCACCTGAGAGGTCTAGAGGCTTTATACTATAAGAGAAGGTCTGAGATTAATCTTGGTCCTGAACCATTCAGTGAATTATAGAAGAGTAGTACTATCATAAATCTATTATCCATTCTATGAAATACAGGGAGTCAATGCAGAGAACTAAGAACTGGTGAATATATTCAGCTTTCTTAGTTTGTGTTAGAACTCCAGCAGCAGCATTCTGAATGGGCTGTCATTTCAGAGAGCTTTTTTTTTGAGAGATTTGAAAACAAGTCATTACTGTAGTCCAACCTACTAAAAAAGCATGGATATGTGTTTCTAGTTCTTGTCTGGATATGAACCCTCTAATTCTTTGAAGGTGATAATAAGGTGATACCCTAAAATCTTTCAGGCGAAAATAAGCTGAAACTAACATTCTTAAGTTGCCTTTTTGTCAGGACGAGTTGGTCCCTTTAGGACGAGTTGGTCTCTTAAGGATGAGTTTGTCTCTTTAGGACGAGTTTGCCCCTTTAGGACGAGTTGGTCTCTTTAGGATGAGTTGGTCCCTTTAGGACGAGTTTCTGACTCCCCTGAACTGTAGTACTGAGTTCTGAGAACAAACAAAAATTAAGAGAAACAGTTTTGACAATACTCTGAAGGCCTAAGTATACTTAACTCATAACCTTTGCAAAGGTTACAAGCATACCTGAAAATAGTTCAAGGAATTTGGTTTATTTAGTGTATTTCAAAGGCATACAATCTGTTTCAATTTGCTCAATGTGGCATATAGAATTTAATAAAAGCTCTGTGCTGTAGAACATTGGGCAATTTACCCCATAATTAAAAGAAAAACCATTAAGGCAGAGCTGTTTAAATAGTTACATGATGTGGGAGATATTCATTTAAATACCTTATTCCTTCCCCCAAAAAAGGTGCAGCAATTTCAGAGGTATTTCACCAATTTTAGCACTGTTCACAAATGTGGATTTTGTTCCTGTGTTTACATTGCTGGAATGAAATGACAGTTCTTTGGCTGCTTCTGCACAGGGTCTCTAGATGCTTAACGTGACTCTATTCTTTCCGGCTTCTTCCAGAAAGGAATGTAATGACCCACTTCTTTCTCCCTGCTCCCAGCCGACCCACCACAGCTTTCTACGTTTGACCACCTTGCGGTGGTCGACTATTGTCTTCAGCTGCTTTTAATTTGCCGGAGCACCTCAGAACCTTTCTCCCACAGCTCGGACGCATGTGTGACTAATCACACAGGCCATTTTAAACAACTCGAGCCCTCCCTGGCAATAAATCACCTGGATACAAGCTACTGTGTCGGTAATGGAGCTATGTTCTGGTGGGGAAGAACAAGGGAGCTTTGGGAGCAATTGCATCTCTTCCCGGTCAGACCCTGTATTGTGAAGCAAACTCAGTGACCTCTATGCATTGTTGCCTGAAGAACTGTTTGTTTTTATGATCTTAACAAATAGGGGGAAAAAACAGACGTTTTTTTGCACTGCATTGCAGTCCAAGGACAACAGCGGTTCAACTGCAGCTCTCTGATCTAACTCACCACCGCAGGAGAAGTAACACTCCCCTCTTTTGCACAGCCCTTTAATGCACTTTATAGGTTAGAATGAGCACATTACCACACCACCTTTGCTCAGGCAACCGTGACCTTTCTCTTCACCTGCAATCTATAACTTCCCATCTCTCCGAGGTCTTTTTCAACAGCCCTTTCAAAACCAGGACAAAAGCACATTTTCAGGACATTATAGATGACGTAACACCTCGGAGCTCCACCAAGCCCGCTACTGTGATTGATATCGCTGTGCCGGAATGGTAACAACCATTGAGGTTTAAAAATAAAATTGGCAAAGTAAAAGGCACAAAAGATTCTGCCACTTTCCGCTTTCACTCTCTCCTCTCTTTCATTCCTCTCTTTTATTCCTCTCTTTCATTCCTCTCTACCTGTGCCTGCTTCCCTTCACTCTCTCTCTTTGCACTTCCTCTCCCTTTCTCCCTTGTTTCCTTTCGCCCGTGTGATGGCCGGCAAGTAACATTTTCCTCTTGAGGACCCTATCTAACGAATCCTGTTGCTGATTGTTCACGTGAATACATTTCCACCGTTTGAATGTGGCCAATCTTTGTTAATAAAGGGCAGTTGATGTAGCATGAAATATTCATCGAAGGCATTCCCAGAAGAATCTTTCACTCTCCTACACATCTTCATGAATGAGAAACCGAGATGGTCAGACAACATATTGACACAAACATCCACGCACGTCACTAAATGATACGCCTAGGAAGAATGTGCTTCTGGGTATTTAAACTGCAGTCCCAGAAGAAATAACACACAGACCCTACGGAGTAGTTCCAGGCCCACAATTACTTCAGCACATGAAAAGGTTTCTGTTCAACATGCCTTTCATTGGCCCATAGTTTACTAGGGATGACGGAAGGTGGTTTTATTCTATACTACAGGTATTAATGACACACTATTTATATATAAGAATGAAATTAGCCAGCTATTTTGTCGTTACCATGGGAATAAATGTCATTAGAATGCTCAAATATCTTGATATTTCCAAAGTCTCTTCACTTTTTGGTTGAAAAAACAGAGGATTGTGCTGCCAGAATAACATCCTGCTGCTAAGAGAACAGTCATTAGGACAGCTATCATGAAGGGCACCTCTACTTGAATGTGCTTTTGTCACTCCTGTTTGGTTTCTTTCCATAACACATCTTTATAAATCGACAAGAGTGTGCTCTACACTACTGCAGCATTTAGGAACATCGCGTGGAAAGCTGAAATTCAGTTTTTTGGATAGTTCGATGCATTGGAACATTTGGCAGAAATTATCAACATTTGCATCTACTGAGCATTTAAGAGTAAGAGTAGGGTATACGATTTTACCTTACTCTTATAAATACAAAATATAGACTAAACATAACGACAATAAATTCACCTCCATTTGCTTGTCCCAGACTATGGATTGGGCCAAGAACTTGCATGAAAATTGAGGGAACCAGGGAATTATTCTGTGACGTGAGTACCGGTGTTTTGCATTGCAGCTGGAGACAATGAAAGATTTGGCACAACTGTGGAGGGATGCCAAAAGCGGAAAATGCACTAAACTCTTTGCAATTCCCCCAGAAAACCAGAACCAATCAGAGGGTGGCTGTTGTTCTTAGGAAACAGCCAATCAGATGGAAGTGTTCTAGTATAGGTGAGCTATCATGGCAGAAGCCTGAAAATAGGACTGTTTAATAAAATCTTGATGTTCTATCTATAACGTAATGCCGAAATGGACACCCTTGTTTTTAGAGATTTTATAAATGTATTGCAGAAATCTGATGACAGCTTAAAAAAATGACAGCAACACTAAACAAACAACATGAATTAACATTAAAGAAATAAATAGATGTAAATTTGAGAAGAAATAAGATAAACTTCTCCCAGTTGGTGTTGTTTATTTAATAATACTTCATAAAGCTTTGTATGTCGCTATACCCCCCTGAGGTGACCATCGCCTTGGTTACTGCTGCTGTGCTGCAATGCTGATTATGGATGAGCAAAGGGGTAAAACTGGCCGTTAATTAAACACAAATACACTAATGTTTATTATCTCTGGGAAATACCCAAATTATTGAATGAATGTCATGTAATACATATTATAATATAGTTTAAAAAAATGCTTTTGCAATTAAAAAAGGTACCAGTATGAAATGACATGTGTGAGATCTTATTAATGTGGAACATTGCTTAAAAATGAAAGTTGAGAAGTTCTATGCACAGGATTTCAAATTGCATTTGCATTTCTTAATTTCTTCTGTTTTTATTTAGGCCTGTATAGTCACGCCTAGTTGGCGTGAAAAGGGGGATTATGAGGGATGGGTTGATTTAACCTTTTAACATTTTTGTGCAAATCTAGTTTGAGCAGTAAGCTTGGGTGTCACTATATAAAACTGCAGTGGAAAAATACAGAGAAACTCATAATCACTC
>JACXGK010012815.1:0-13783 GCA_016801125.1 Novumbra hubbsi | reverse complement strand
CCATCCTCAGTCGCAGGGACGGGTGGAACGAATGAACCGTACCATAAAAAGCAAATTGGCAAAAATTTGGGCTACAACTGGGTTAAATTGGGTTGACGCACGCCCCATGGCCCTCATGTCAGTACGGGCATCAGTGAACCAGGCCACAGGGTTCACCCCCTACAAACTCCTGACAGGGAGACAGTTCCCTGGCCCGGGGTCTGGCTTGTCCCTGGGCGCTGAGAGATCGTCAGGATGTAGTAAGGCCCAATTTAATGAATTACGAGCTCTCGTTACAGGTTTTGTCCAACAGGTTGGAGAACGGAGGGCAGGAGAGACTCCAACGACCGTTCCTGATACTCCGTGGGTGCTGCTGAAAGTGATCAAGCGGAAGTGGAGCGAACCACGGTGGACCGGCCCGTATAAGGTGGTGGAACGGACGTCTCACGCGGTGCGACTACAAGGAAAAGGAGAGACGTGGTATCACTGGTCCCAGTGCACCGCTGCAGTGCCACCCGAGAGGTCCCTGGGGGACATTCTGAACGAGCAGACTCAACCGTCGCTGGACCAGGATGAAGTGGACACACCTGTGGAGTCTCCTGACCCTTCTGCTCAGCAGTAGCGGAGAGGAGGTCAACTGCCCAGGCCGAGATAAGAGCCTCGGACAAATCCAATTGTAATACCCCACTAACTCCACCACTTCTTTCTCTTTTGACCTGTGTGAAGTGCTGATTTGTGGGGGGGCGGACGATTCATTCAGGGGATATGATGTATATGCTTGTATGTCCTATACAGCACAAGCTAGGTGTACAGGGGGGAGACCCGGGGGAGGGTGGTGCCCAGGGTGGGAAGATGTGTTCGACTACACCGGCACCTGGAGACCCGAGCCAAGAAAGCCAGGGTGGGGAAAAATTACATTACAACGTGATTACAGTGGAACAGGCAATCCCATCACGCTGTCCATCGGCGGGTCGGCGAGACCTCCCGTAACAAAAGGGGTAGTGGGCAAGTCCAACATATATCTAGGTCCCCCACACACGTTGGCGTTCATTATCGGGATTGATCAGCCAGGGAAAGATGCTATGGGGATGGTGGTGGTGAGGTATACCCCCGCCAGCACCATCCAGCTGATCCGGCCCACGAACGGTACCGTGGTCATGACCGACTACTCACGCATGACCCCCGGTACGATTATATCGCGCGCCACAGGGTATGCGGACTCTAACTTCTGGCTAGATTGGTTGGCTAAAATGCCAAAGAGCAACACCTAGGGGGCTGCGTGGCATGCGCCGCAGCCAGACCCCAGCTATTCACTGTATCCAGGGGACCAGTGGGGTTTCGAATGTATGCTGGCCCTGACGGAAATGGCGTCGCCACCCAACTGCTTCACTTTAGCAGCGCTCTTTCCCCCAGTTCATAATTCCACCAGCCCCGGCCCATTCACCTCGGTCCGCCCTAAACACAGCTTCCATTGTTTTAGCATCACCCGCGTAAAGCCAAGTATTGTTTCACATGGGGCCATCCCGAGCACATGGTGTAACACCACCCACATCAAGGGCGGATCATTTGGACAGTGGGCTCGAGCGGGGTTGTACTATCTGTGTGGTAATAACTTATTAGTATCTCGTATTCCCAGCGGGGTGTCAGCCAGGTGCGCGATGGTAAGGCTGGGTGCTCCTTTGGTCCTAGTGGGGGACAAATTGCGACACCCCAGCAAGGAGTCCACTGGCACGCTGACCCAACGCAGGAGGAGGCATGTGTTGTGCGGGAGGCGTAGCGCTTCTAGCTTCGATCTGTCACTTGGGTCCCCTACCTATATAGATGCTATTGGCGTCCCCAGGGGTGTCCCGAATGAGTACAAGTTGGCCGATCAAATCGCTGCCGGGTTTGAAAACATTCCTATCCTCGCTGCGCTATTCCCGGTAACCCCCAATAAGAATGTTGATCGGATAAACTATGTACATTATAATGTTCTGCGTCTTTCCAATCTGACAAGGGATGCAATTGAAGGCCTTGCGGAGCAGCTGGGGCCCACATCACTGATGGTGGTGCAAAACCGGATGGCCCTGGATATGCTGTTGGCCGAGAAGGGAGGGGTTTGTTCCATGTTCGGTGACATGTGTTGTACGTTCATCCCTAACAATACTGCCCCAGATGGGTCTGTCACCATGGGCTGCGGACTCTGTCCAAACAGATGCACGAGCACTCAGGGGTGGGCAATCCGTTGGAAGGCTGGTTTAATTCAATGTTTGGGCAGTGGAGAGGGTTTATAATGTCACTCTTTCTGTCTGTCGCAATCTTTGGAGCAATTTTAGTCACCTGCGGGTGTTGCTGTATTCCCTGCATTCGTGCTTTGATTATTCGCTTGATTACCACAGCTGTGGAGAAGCGAGATGGCACTGACCCATATATGATGATGCCTTTGGTGGCTTTGAATACCCCGGTAGAGGAGGACAACTGGGTTGATCTCGGAGACGAGATCAAAAGGGGGATTTGTGGAATTCGTTATTAAAGATATTAGGTATTGGGCTGAAATCATGTCTTTTGGGAGTTGGAGGGTTAATAGGTTATCTGGGACATTCCATAAGAGGGAGGGGGGTCAGGGAGTTAGGAGGATAAGACAATGAACACTGTGTGCATGGAAACCTATAGATTAACTTCTAGCTGACCATCGCACATGGGACTGATCAAGTGACCCAGGAAAAGGAGAGGAGGGGGACTGGCCAGAAGGGTCCGGCAGACTTCCTGGCGCCGGACACAACAACACCATTCTCATCTCCCTTGGAAAAGGTCACCAGATGGTTCACCCCGGGGGATGGGGGCTGCGGCATGAGACGGGGTCTGCGACATGAGACACACACACATTCAGGAAGCATGTGCGGCAAATGCGATACAATGACTGAAGGGGGAAGGCTACATAAAAAGGGGGTCCGATGTGAACGGACTTTAGATCGTCCTGTCCTGCGTGACAGATCTCCGGGTGCATTCGTAATAAAGGTGTATGATTTGGGAAGACTTGAACGGCGTGGACATTCTCTGATTTGCAACCCGGGGGAAACATTAGGTTTCTACAGTTTTTCGGATAAAATAATGCAGTTTTTACAAAGCATTATCAAATTTGATTGTATTTACATTAACAGTATTTAAACGTTAAATAAACCGTTATTTCAAAATGTACAGTTTGTTACCATTGCTACTTTACAGTCTTACACCGTTAAACTACAGACATTTTTTACAGTATACTCCTACTTTTTATCCAAGGCACACTATGAGAAAACCCTATAGCACGCCATCCCTACTCATGGCTTTCGGGCTACGGGCCAGGCTACGTCAGTCTAGCAATTGTACCTAAATTTAATTCTGCAAATTACTTGACCGTCTAGTCTAATTTTACTAATGTATATAGTTTGTAGAGTGTGGCATTTACTTAACACAAGTGTCCTGTGTTTGTGTTGTAGTTCAGGCCTCCCCCACTGATAATGCCGAGAGGGACAATGCAATCACAGTCATGGGGTCAGAACAAATTCCTGGGAAAAAGGCTTGGTCCCATACTGTCACGGTCGTAGTGTGGAGTTGAACCAAATGTTTCTAACAAACAAACAATAAACCACACTGGGTGTGGTGCAAACCTAACCTAAGTAGGCTCCCCAATCAGAGTCAACTGAATGCAGCTGCTCTGACTGGGGAGCCCACAATGGCATAGAGAGGGCTAGAGGCCTCTCTAGCCGGCATGCTCTGAAATGGCCAGGGGCCCGCAGCCAGGGCATGACACATACAGCATACTATTCTCTATTTACTATTACTGTGGACAAAGGTAGTGCAGCACATTTGGAAAAGAGTGCCATTTGTGAAAGTCTTCAAATGTTTTTCTCCAGTTAGCACCCAAAAAAATTACTATTTTAAGAGTACTGTTCATAGTGTTCCTTCCAGCATACATTCAGCATACATACATGTTTTAGGAAGGGCAATTAAAGCTTGTAAAAGATGCTTGGGCGACGGGGAGGAAGACAGAAGAATCTGCAAAGCCAGAGTTGGGGTACTGCCACTCTCTGTCTTAACTTATGTTATTCCTTCCCCGGGGGTAAGACGAAATGCACAATTAGCAGGCAAGTTAGCAAGGCAAGCAGCTGGGGCAGTTCCCATATATGGATGAAAATGGTAGAATGCATACTAATAAGCCGACTTTTTCAGAGACTTGTTTAGAGACTGAGGAAGCAATCCTTTGAACTCCACAACTAATGTACTTGCCTATTAAGCGACAGGGTTACTTTGTTCTCTAGAAGATATTACAAATATAGACAACACCAAACATGTATTTTATCTGCTGTTTATTTTACTTTACCTCAACAATGACCATTCTAGGGTCAAAAATAAATCTCATCAATCAAGACTAAATACCCCATAATTGAGTATGTAGAAATCTCTGTAGGAGTATGAAAAGGGACCAACAAAAAAGTACAAATATGTGTAAAATATATTTTTTTATTTTATTTTTTATTTGTAAAATACTTCACATCATTACAAAAGTGAATAGAACATAAAATAAGTAAGCTTACTTACCACAAATCAAATACAGCAATATGCTATGCAGCACTAAACAATTTTTTTTTTCTGAGAGATGCTTTTTATCCTAAAAACTGATGCTATATAGTATCTTGGCCACATTTCTCTGTTTTTTATACACATTTTTCGTTTTTAAGCCCAACTATAGCTAAGTCCAAGGCCCACATGATGGGCTTGACCAAATCGATGTGATTTCTTGTTTGATATGTTTCTTAAATGTCAAGTTGAAATGTTATGACTAGCCTAATGGCAAATGATAAATTACTGCAACCCTCCCACATCAACCTGTTGGTGTTGCCTTCAAGGACTTTTCCACCCAATAATAACAGCAATTTCCCCGTCAAAGCGAGAAATATCTGTCTCACTTTGCCCACCTCCTGTAGTTTGGACCATAGTTAGGAGAGCAACAAATTGCTTTTTTGCTTCCACCTTGATTAATCTCTGACCTCTTTATTTTATTTCCAAAGCAGCCACGTCTTGCAATGTGAAATATGTATGACTTCTTTTTTTTTGTTTTTAAGTTCTAAATCAGACTATGTACTGGTACAGCCCCTTCATCTCCTGGCCTCAGGGGTTTAGTGGAATCTGCCAGTAGCCTTTGGTAAGGTCAAGGGTCAGGATGAAATGAGCGGGGCCTAACCTGTCTATGCTTGTCAACCTGTGGCACAGGGTAGGCATCAGATTTTGAAACTTCTTTGAGTTTCCGGAAGTCATTGCAGACTCAGTGTGCTATCTGGTTTCGGAACAAACACCACAGGCTGGACCAGGCACTTGTAGACTTTTTGATAACCCCCATGCCAACATCTTACACTCCATTGATTACACACTAGAAGTGCCAGCAAAGGTCCGGAACATCATGTTCATCATTATTTGCGTTATGATTCAGTGCCATACATATCGAAGTAGTCTAGTAGTTGTATGTATGTAGAAAACTACTGTTTATTTGACTCTGAAGTAAAATTAAGTGTATAATTCAATAATGATAATACATACAGCTGCAAGCAGCAATTTGGGTTACTCGAGAAAATTGGGGACAATTGGAAAATTGACAGACCACGCATACGCGAAATGCGGAAGCGTAAGAGCAAACTTTATGCTGCAGCAGACAGAATGAGTTGAACCATGAACCTTGGGTTTACAAGCAGTACACTCTAACTGCGCCAAAGCACCACCAGCCTCCTGATGAAATAAGGCATATAGCTTCCTGTAGCACCACCTATGTGCGATTGCGTCCTGGGGGGGCAAACTGCCAACATTGATCTTGCATCTGCAAATGTGCAGTTGCGCCCTTGTGTGGGGATGGGTGCATTCTTTACTAGCTCAGACACAGAAATGTCATTTTATATTTATTTTGTATTTATTTTCTTCCTTGCTGTATTATTCCACCATGCTCCTAGGGTTAATGGCGGGCCTCAGGAATACAGTAGGGTATAATACTTACTCGCACCCCTGGTTCTGTATAGATCTCATGGTGAATAACGGTGGTGTGACCTGGCAGCTCAGAAAAGATCCAGATGCTGGAGGATGAGTTATTTCAAGTCCAATTTCTTACTCTGGCTGAGCTCTTCCACCATGGGCACGTCTGGAGGTTGTTGGGGGTTAACACTGGTGGTCCTCTCCCTTGGCTGAGGAGGGGGTCTGTGAGGAAAGTGCCGCACAGGTTTGCCGCAGTTTTTGTCGGTGCTCTCTTCGTGGCCGTCGCGGCCCCTGGACACTCTGTTTCTGACATGGCTATCCCGCCCAATCAACAGCAGAACAGGAGTTTGGGGGCGAGCCCCGCCGCAATGGAAAAGTTCTCCTGGGAAGTACAGATTAAACACAGGCTACCTTAATGTTGGGACCAAGACCCCCTTGTGAGGCCCAGACCAGCATCCCCACACTGCCAGAGTCAATGTGCACACAGGTGTCTGTGTTTCCAACTTACCGGTACGTTTGGGGAGAAGGAGGATTTGTGGGACCAGCAGAACCTGAGAAGGCTTCTAAGGGACCACTGTTCCTCCTCGGCCCTGGCCGACAGCATGGGGGCATCCTCCTCAGGCCAGGGGTCCCTGCTAGCCGCAGGAGAAGCACCTCTCGTCCATTTTCGCTGCAGGGACTTCCGGTCAGCCGCAGAGCACCCGTTGTACCAAACTGTGGCACAGTTAGTCAGGATGCTCTCGACCGTGCAGCGGTAATAGTTTACCAGGATGTTTGTAGATAGACGGGCCTTCTTTAACTTTCTTAAAAAGTACAGGCGCTGTTGCACCTTTTTTACCAGGCTTGAGGTGTTGAAGGACCAGGAGAGGTCCTCAGAAATGTGGACATCCAGGAATTTGAAGCTGGCCACATGTTCCACCATGGTCCCATCAAGGGGGACTGGGGCAAAGATGCAGCCTTTAGGCATCCTGTAATCCACAATCAGTTATTTAGTCTTCTTGGTGTTGAGGGCCAGGTTGTTATCTGTGCACCAAGCCACAAGGTACTTGACCTCCTCTCTGTAGGCTGACTCATCATTACCGCTGATCAGACCAACCACTGTGGTGTCGTCCACAAACTTGACAATGATGTTGGAGCTGTGCAGAAAGACGCAGTCATGGGTGAAGAGAGAGTACAAGAGTGGGCTAAGCACACACATGGGTTTTTTTGAGCAGTGTACACACATTATACTCACCAAATGGTTTAATGCCAATCAATTAAGATCAATTAGCATACTCAAATATATTTCAACAGTAAAGAAAAACTAAATACATATTAGCGTCTGTGTTTGTATTTCATTGTGAAACATGATTTTCTAGTTGACACACTTACGTTTGATCTTGTTTGTTATACTCAATCAATGTCAATTGTATTTAGAACTTTGAAAGAAAACCACTTTTTTGATTAGCTGTTGTTCTCTGTAGTAAAAGTGGTCAAATATTACCACACTCTTGTGTGAATAGGAATTAAAACTAAATCTGAAACAAATAGTGGAGACCAATAATTTTTGATTGGTCCACACACAAACTATCTAGGATAGATGGGCGCTAGTCGTTGGTGGCCACATTAAAGAGTCTTTTGGCATCTTGAAAAGAGTGATAGTCTTCCATGGCTATCATGGCTAACATTGGGCAAGTGAGCATCAGAACAAAACCAAGGAGCAATTGAAGAAGGTGACCTGGTTTGGTGAATCACCTTTTCTTTTAAAACACATGGATGGCTGGGTGTGTGTGCAACGCTTACCTGGAAAACAATGGCAAGAGGATGCACTGCTGGATGGCAAGCCGGTGGAGGCAGTGTGACGCTCAAAAATACCTGTGATAGGCGACATCTACCAAATGGCCTATAGTTGGCAGTAGAAGCATTTAAACAAGATGAAGCATGTAACATAACACTCACCGCCTGGTATTGACCACAATGCCAGATCTGCATCCACAAAGCACCCCGGAGGAGGATGAGGACTGCAGACTCTGAGTAAGGATCATGGCTGGCATAAGAAGAGATGGGGCATTGGGATCCATTGAGATGGTTGTCAGAGATCTGGCATGGATAATAGCAGAAACCTCTGCCATGAGAGTAGACAGAACCTTGTGATTAAGATGAGAAGCTTGGCTCTGAGAAAACATATGATCAAAACTTATGAGAAAACATATGATCATGCAGATTCCAATCATCCTCTCCCACACACCACTCACGCGAGAGGAATGGGAGGGTTGAAGATTCAAGTACAGCCTTCTTTGCCGAGGAACCTGGAAACATTGGGTTCCTTGTCATCTTGTAGGGGTACTTCCAGCTCTTGGCAAGCTCGTTTGAAATTCGTGCCATAGTCAGAGCGGATGAGCTTCACAGGCCCTCTAATGGCAAGAAATCGTCAAAGAGCATTTATGAAGCTTGATGTATCCATAGCCTCGATGAGCTCTATGTGAACGGCACACACGCTGTGGCAGGTCAAGATTACCCCCCACCTCCTGCGGTTGGCAGCTCCTCCACGAGTGGGTCGAGTAGCGATACCAAAGAAGAGGGCCAAAGAAGGGCGGCTTTGCACTCTTCAGCCATCTTTTGTTCAGCTGTCTTACCTTGGAGCTTGTTACATGTCACACAGATGTGTGCAGATGTCTTGATCTCTTGGCACCAACAATCCAGATGCCATCCAAGCGTATTGCTCCCTCTGTAAAGACTCTGCCTTGGTGCTCGACTATCTTGTGGTAATATTTAATGACTAACGCACCAACGTGAGTGCGACCGGAGACGATTAGAGGGTGTTTCTCTTTGCTGTGAGAGTTGATTGATTAAGCCGGCCCCCGATCCTCACAAGTCCGTTGTCGTCAAGGACAGGATCCAGCTTCCTTAATGGACTATTATTTGGGATGTCCGTCCCTTGCTTCAGACAGGACATCTCAGACTGATATGCTTGGCTTTGGGCACATCTAATGATGACTTATTTAGCCTTTCACAGAATATCGGGGGGGGGGGTGAGCTTTCAAGCATTGATGCCAGCCTTTACATCCTGTGTTCTGTTTTGTTGTCCTGGCTCTGGTGGTCTCGGTTGTAGGTTGTAGGTTGTAGGATGCTCCCTCAGACACGTCTTCTTTTATGGGAGATGCCAGAAACTTGCCCAGTAAGCCAGTTAGTGTTCGAGAGTAGTGGCATCATTATTGATGCCGTATTCTGGCTTGTGTGTACATAGTACCACTGTTCGTGGCTCGAGAACTTCCTAATGTGTTCTACTCTATTACTGAAGTACACATAGAACCTGCGGGTAACATTATTGATATAACCTAGCACAACCTTGTTGTCATTGTAAAACCTCATGTCGTCGAGATTGACATCTAATTCTTTAGATACCAGTTCTGTGATCTCGACTGCTAGAACTGCATCTTGTATGGACTGACGTAGGGGCTAACCTGGCCTTCCCCATGACAAATCCTACATGGCCCATGCCGCTGTCATCCAACACCTTCAGGTAAGCCACAGCAGCGATGGCTTTCACCGAAGCATCTGAAAAGACGTGCAGCTCCAAGCGCTGGGCATTAGAGACAGATGCGTGTGTGTAGCAACGAGGGGTCTTAAAGTGTTCCATGCAATCCACTACACTTCCTTTTCCACTGTGACGGGTTTGTCCCAGTTGACAGTATCTTGGGTGAGCTCTCTGAGCAGTAACTTTCCTTGTATGGAGATAGGCGCCACTAGACCAAGTGGATCGAACAAACTGTTCACAGTAACAAGTTCACCTCTGGGTGTAAACGGCTTGTTGGTGTTGGCAACTCGGAAAGTGAACTTATCTTTGCTCAGGTCCCAGCTCAATTCTAGACTGCGATGCACTGGTGGAGAGTCAATGTCTGGGTTGAGGTCCTTCAAGTCTTTAGCATACCCGGACGACGGAAATGTTTGCATGACTGCTGGAGAGTTGGATGCAATCTTGTGGAGATGTAAGTTGGAGTACGTTGATGGCTTCTGTTACGGAGGGCAGAGTTTTGAGGCCGTCGTCCACATAGAACTCTCTATGTATAAACTCCTTTGCTGAACAGCCAAACTCATCTTCTCCTTGTACAGCAGCAAGTCAGCCGCTACTGCTGGGGAGGGGCTGTTACCGAATACATGGACTCTCATTCGGTATTCAACAACCTCGACCAAAGGGTTGTTGTTCTTGTAGCATAGGAATCTGAGAAAGTTCCTGTGGTCTTCCCTCACAATAAAGCTATGGAACATCTGTTCGATGTCTGTTGTGACGGCAACCTGTTCTTGTCGGAAAAGTATCAGAACTCCCATCAAGCCGTTGTTCAGGTCTGGTCCATTAAACAGCATGTCATTAAGAGACACTCCAAGATATTTGGCGCTGGAGTCGAACACGACATGGCTTGTGAGGGTGGTACTCCGAAGGTAGGGAGGTACCAGCATTCTTCTCCCTCTGCCAAAGCTGAGGCCAGCTCTGCGGCGTGGTGTTGGTCAAAGATCTGTTGCATGTTACATCTCAGCCTTTCTTCCAAAAGTACGAAAAAAGGGAGTTAAAGCGACTAAGAGCCTACACTTTGTTGTTAGGCAGACCTGGTCATAACTCGCAGAAGGGAAGTGGAGATACCCAGCTGTTTGCCTCATCTATGAACATCTCCATGTCCATTAGCTTGATGAACAGCTTATCCTTGATAGTGGGGGAAACCTTGTTGTCGTTCTCTGTGCGTTGTAAAATCTCACCTCCAAGTGAGTCATCTTCAGTGCATGAAGCTGTGGCACAAGAAAAACGTGAGCTTTGCGGGTCATGGGAACTGCGAGACCTTTGATTGTTTGTATATAGCCCCTATTTGACAGTGAGATACTTCTGGCAGGGCGTAAAGTAAAAGTGGGGCCCATTCTCAAGAACGTGAGTGCGGAACACACTTGCTTCCTTGGGTTTGTGAGCTGCATCTATGCAGGCTTTGCCAATGATAACCCAACCGAGATCTAAGAAATGGGCATATGGAGCATTATTTGGTCTGTTGTGCTGGTCTCTCACTTTGTGGACCTGCAGGACGTCACGCCTGAGGGGAAGTAGGATCTGAGCCTCTGGGTTGAGTGGAGGAATGTGCTTAACAACGAAGATGAGCTAAGTGTGGTGTTTCGCTATTTCTGGAGTATGTATCTCTGATCTGTCTTCAGGTATGTAAATGCACACTATGAGAGTTGGGAGATTTATACTAAGACATCCTTCCAAAGGTTGTGCGATGAAGCTTGTGGCTCTCCTTCCAGTCATCTCAGTGACTGTGACCTGCGCACGTTCAAAGTGTTTAGAGAGCATCGGTGCCGCTAAGTTCAAAGAGGTTGAAGCGGTCAAAGAATTCCGATCTGGCAAGTGACCGGTTGCTTTGGTCATCAAGAATTGCATCAAGAAGACTCAAAAGAGTCTTACTGACCTCTCTGGTTGTCCCTTAGGATGGACTGTGATGAGGAAGATTTTGAAGCAGGAGCGTGAGCTTTTGTTTTCTCCACAGACCTCTGTACACTTTGTGTTCACGAGTCTGGCAATTCCATGCAGCTGGACCAGGGTGGAGAGCTGTTATGTGTCTTTCACTCTTGCACTCTCCACATTGCACTGCGATCCTACAATATTTGGCAAGATGCTTGATTGAAGAACAACACCTAAAACATATAAGAAATGCCTTGCGTTCTTCTATAGGTATGGTTCTGAAGCCTGTACCGTGTTTAAGAGGGTGGGCCTTTTTATATTTATAGGACATTGGTTACGGTCCTCAGGTCTAACAATGGGGTTCTCTGTAGCATTGGGGTCGGACATAAATGAGACCTCTGTCTTGTGCAAAGAAATTACTTTTCTAGGGCTGCTTGTCATCTTCACTGCGTTGTCTGGCTTCGTTGTAGTAACAGCTGAAGAGGACAGGAAGAAACTTGGGACGTTGCGGATCTAGGCCTTTCTGTTGACAAAGTCAGCAAAGTATATGAATGGTGGGAAATGCACCTTGTATAGGAGCTTGCACTTGCTACCTTGAGAGATCCATTTCTCTTGAAGACCAAATGGCAACTTTTCCACTATAGGGTACAGGCCTCTAGCCGTGTTGAGATAAGTCAGTCCAGGTCTGCTGAGACTAGCTCCTGTAGAAAGTTGCCTAGCTTTCTGAGCTTCTGAGGATCCTTGTTGTTGATCTTTGGAATCCTTTCCACTCGGTCCTTGTCAATCATCTCTGATGACCCATAACACTCTGGAAGGCGAGACCATGCCATTCGCAGGCCTTGAGCTGGGTCATTGACGTGAATGGCTCGAATCCTCTTAAATACTGTGTGCCTAGCCACTAAGTTAGCAGATCGAGCTCTTCACTGCAGGTTAGTCCTGGTCCTTCAATGGAGCTTAGGAAGCTCGACTTCCATGCCCTATAATCCTCTCGTCGATCGTCGAATTTGGTGAGACCGGAGCTGAGCAGTTTGCGTCGTGAGAGGACCGTACTTTTTGTCACCAAAAGTACGGTCGGCAGATGGTGCGGGAGCACGTTCAAGGAGAATGGAGTAAAGTGGGAAAAAGTGACCTCATGACGTAGGAGCTGTGGGAGTCAGCGTCAAGATGTGGCTTTGCTAGTTAACATGTTGAGATATGTGACCTAGTCCTGTTAACATCACCATGGTAGGGGGCTGGAGCAGCACCATTGAGGGTAGCAGCGTTGTATTGCTGACGCTGATGTGTCAAGTCGGTGAGTGAAGACATTAGAATGACTCTTGACATACTCACTGGTTCTTTCTTGCGGAGATTGAGGTAGAAAGGCTGCTATGTATGAGCCCCTGTCCAATACAGCTGCTGTAGACTCCAGAGCTTTGGCCTCCACTACTTCTGCTGCAATCTTCCTGTCTAGTTTTAGGGTTGCGAGAGCAGCATCCATCTTATCTTTTTCTAGCAATATTTAATTTTCCTTTTGAACAAAGTCTGTGCAGTGTGGAATATTTTAGTTAAGATTAGATGTGTGGTGTGCACCCCACTGGCAACAAACCTTGCCAGTGGGGTGATAACATGTTAATTAGTACATTCCAGGAGTAGGACCATACGGCAAGAGATCAAGGGGGACCTGGTTTATTGTCTGTTGGCTTATCACACTGATCCTGATGCGGACAGGGAACACAGGAGGGGAAGTGTAAACACAATTTAGGTGATATCTCCGGGCAGATCTCCTGGCACCATCCCCCCCTTCAAATGTCTTCTTCGTCTGCCTCCGAGGTCACCAGATGGCCCCACGATCAGAGATGGGGTCTGCAAGAAAGGGACACGCCCACCCAGGAAGCCCACTCAACGGATTCTATCCAATGACTGAGGGGTGGGAGGGGCTGTACATAAGCTGGGTCCAGGTGAAAGTAATTCAGAACTTGTCTACTGTACGGTGGAGAACGATCTCCGGATAATTATCTGCTAATAAAGGTGTTTAGTTTGGAAAGACTTGGACCGCGTGGACATTCTCTGATTCGGACTCGGGGGAAGCAGATTTAACTCCAACAGCAGGCACATACAGCCAACACTTTGGCCCATGCTTTGGCTGCAGCTAGGCTAGCAGAAGACTTGATTGAGCTTCCACTGGAGATGTTAGCTACTGACCTGGTAGCAAATGTCTGCTGGAGAAGCTATCTGTCACAACTCAGGGAGTGGACCCAAGTGCAGACGATGACGGGTGGATATGACAGGGGTCCCGAAGGCTGAACAGCAGGCTGGGGTAATCGTAGTCGGGCAGGCAGAGGTTCGGTACACGGGCAGACTCGGTTGTAGTACAGACGGACGGTAGACGGGAGCAATGGTCGAGATGGCAGGCAGAGGTTCGGTACA
>JACXGK010012813.1:0-13794 GCA_016801125.1 Novumbra hubbsi | reverse complement strand
CATCTTTTTTTTTTCTATGATGCACTTTCAGATGTCATCAAAAGACCTCTGAAAGACCTACCATCTCATTATAAAAGGGTATAGCCTAATCTTCTGTTCTCCCCTTGTGCTTACATTTCAAACTGATAATACCAACCAACGGATTAAACTATTCGAACAATACCGCAAGTGCAAAAGGAATTCTCCATTTTGAAAATGTCACGCTTCCATACTGAGCACAGCGCTCAAGGGAGTAGGAGACTCCGATTTTTGGGGAGACACTTTTGACTAAAGTGTGAATGTTTCTGACCAGCGTTATTGTTATGTCTTCCTCTCTCCTGCATAAAGTAAACACATACTCAGAGCTCTGATTGATTTACATGATTACAGATGAACAGTGTCTTGATGTGGCACTTATCAATGATGTACCTGTTGGTTTGTGGCCTCTATCTCTTCCTTGTCTGTTCATGTCTATCACTTTCCTGCCATGACCATACATAGCACCAACTGAATTCCTAAAATATTGACCAAGAACAATAGCTACATACACCACATGCTTGACAGGTGGTGGCTGGTCCATTACTTAGCTGGCTACTTGCAGACACTATGAACACTAAGATAGAGATTGAGCCAATAATTATGGCAGGCGTCACTATCCTTTTTTGTGTGATCTAACAAGAAAGCTACAGTAACGTGTGTAAGACAAAATATGTAAAATAAAGATCGCTAACTAGCTACGTCTTAACACATTTTGATAGAAAGAAAGCTTATATTTATCACGTTCGTTCTCTAACTATGAAAATGTACTGACGTTTATACACGCTGTAATTATTGTGAAAATAAAAGTTATAGCAACAGTAATCCTTCTAGCCAGCCTACACTCACTGTTCGTCATGGAGGAATGAATGAGAATGTAGGATTCGGTGGCAACCCGGACGAAAATGTTCCAACGCGTCCTTTTTACAAAATAAAAGTATTACGCAAAACAAACGTAATTGAGGGGGACAAATTAACCCGTTTCTAATATTGATTGGGACACGGGGACGTGTCCCCTCCTTCTCCCCACGGCACCGACACCCTTGACATTTTAATGAATAGCTCTAATAGTCAACATTGTAAGCGAAATATTAGCCTATGATATGTTCCCCCGGGCCTTATTGAATATGGTGATATGTTTAGACTTGTATAGGTTAATGAGACACTAACCGTGATTGAACTCAAATGTGACTAAAACATAAGGGCAATTTGCTGACTAAAATGGCTCCATGTTTTCGTTATTTTGAATAGAACTTGACCAAATAATTATTTAAATTATAAAAATGTGTCTAAAACGGAAAGATATCTAAGTCAAAATGACTAAAACTACACAAAACCAAAATAGACATACATACAGAGCCGTGGGCCCACTGTACCATTGCACCCCTACCTTTTCTGTTAGCACTTCAATAGTGGAACAAACTTCTCCTTGAAACCAGGACAGCAGAGTCCCAACCAATCTTCATAAAGTGCCTGAAAACCTGAATATGTGAGATAAATGATAAATAGCTAGCGCTTGAAAACATTTCCCGGGGACCTGAACTACAAAATGGGTTTCTATCATACTATCATTCTCTGTTGATAAACTGCTTGCAGGGTGAGTCACCGATGGGGATCATCACAATAACCCAGTATACAATGGACAATTGAAAAAGCATATGTAAATATAATTTCAAAATGCTATACCATCAGACAACACATTCATCTCTAGTGTATGGAAGCACATAGGGGGTTATATTCAATTGACTATGCAATTTCACAAATGCATTATCATTTTCAATATAAGTGGTATTTTAGACAATATTCAAATGAAAATGCAATGTAATAATTGCATTTCTACATAGTCATATGTGTGTTCTATGCCAATATTAATAATAAAATGGAATAACGGTTTGACATTTCATTTTCAAAGACCGCCCATGGGCTTATGTGGAGATGCAAATACAATAGATAAATAGCATTTTCATTTGAATATTGTCTCATGTAACACTTTAAAATGATAATGCATTTGTGAAATTGCATGATCATTTGAATATAGTCCCATATGGGTTTCCATACTAGTCCATATAGGTAAAGTAGTTGATAACAACATTATGCCACCGAAAGAGCAGGAATCATTACAAGTTACAATTCTAAGGAGAGAGCAGTTCATTGTTTTGACCCATTGATGACAAAAGTGGGACATTTGGGTGATATTTGTTGCCTACAACTCACTAGGCACCTTTTCCATTTTAGACACATTTTAAGTTATAACCAACCCAGCCCATCAGGCGTTTGCCAGAATGGCCAGATGGCCTGTCTGCCCTTGGGCTACGTCAAACCGAGGAGGTATCCGCAGGCAGTTCAAGTTCTCTTCTCATTCATACGGCGCCTTACAGCAGGCATAATTTTGCTAGCGGTAGCACAGCCTTTAGACACGTTCAAAGAAACTCTTTGACTATTTCTCGTTGCAAAACTACTAGTTTGGATAAAGGGCTGGTGAGTGAAATCATACTTTGTTTTTGTATATTTGTTTGATAATAGCAGTTTTCGAGTTATGGCTGCAGGTTGAAACATCTAACACAGGAAAAGCAAGACAGTTCAGGGAAATCTACGACGTTTATAGTTTATTGTTCAGTTTTCAGATGAAGACAGATATACTACCATGATGATAATCTGTTTAAATTCACGATGAACCGTAGATCGTTAAATAAATTAAAGTGTTTATGGAACGGAAGTGTTCATAAAACAAAATCATTTCTATTGTTTTATCATTTGCTTGCTCATAATTGGCTCATGTACTGTGCCTTAGCCATTTGGCACTTGATAGACTTCTTTTGTTATTAGGAATGTGTTGAATCATTTAATCTGAATACTGTACACTTTAAATCGCTGTATTTTGACAGCACTAGGACATGACCTTGCAATAAAAAGTCAACAGGTAGCAATATCAGTCCATCTATGAACTGTTGTTGGGCAGGAGTCCAAACAGAGGTTACTCCCTGTATACTGTACTATTCCTTTGTTTACATTTAGAGGTGCAAGCCTATTGTCTAGAGGTAAGTTTGTTTATAAGATGTGGTACATCTGTCCTGTTGACACCTGTTGGATGTGACCTACACAGAGGAAGGTCATGGAGAGGTGTTTTTGAGGGTCATATGAAAGGAAATGGAGCCATTATAACCTAACTCGACAAAAGTGGTCATGCATTAGACAGTGATTTAGATTAACTCACTTAATACCTTCTTCCATTGCCTAAATTCAATTTAGGTTGCCTCAAAAGTTGACCGGATTTTTCACTAATACCACGTGGCCTGTATTTAACCACAGAGAAAAAAAATCCTAAGTAGTTTTCATATAAGGTAGCTTACTACGGTAGCCAACTAAATAATGCCTGCATAAAAAATAAAGAAATAGTAAAACAAGCTCATGCTACTTTCGTTTCCGTTGAAACAAAGCAAGATTGCGGTTTGTTGATCAATGCTGTTTGACCACGTTATTCATGTAACATTGCATTGTAATATATGTCTTATAGTATTTTACGTATGTATGTATGTATTTTTTATTTTTTTTTACACATTTGGCCAACTCAATAATACATACTGTCATAAATTTTGCGAGTTCATTTGCTGGTCGTCTGCCTAAAATTCAAGCGCTACAACACCGCGACCTTTCCCCCAGTTTCCAGTGGAACGGTCATGTGATCACGGGAACCTAACTGGGGGAAGGGAAAGTGGCTGGTGAAACACAGCTGAATGGAAACACCACTACGTCGTTGTTGGCTGCAGCTGGTATTCCGAAATATGTCCTTTTGACGTCTTAGTTTTGTGCACGTTAAAGACGCTAGATTTATTTTTTGGCACAAGGTTGTAGAATATATTTTGCGAAAAATACCTTCTGGCAAAGAATGTATGAGCATCTGCTGTCATGACAATCATTCTGGTTCACAATCTCTCTTCCTTGAAAGAGCGAGAAAGACATCTGCCGGCAGTTGCCATAGTTATCTGGGCCCGTGACTGACCCACAGACCATTTTCATGTTGAAGTGTCACTTAAAGTGAATGTTACTGATTTACCCCAAAATAATATGACTGGTAATTTGTGCCTCATTAATGACTGAAATTGTAATTAAAAGTGATTGCGTTGCACACAGCTGCACATGAATACTACTACTACCGACTTCTAATGTGTCTTGTATTATGGGTATTTTGGCTTATTTCGCTTAATTTAAAGCTTTGCATCTGGTTTCATCCATGCTTTCATACATATTTTAAATAACTTACTTAAAATGAAGGTTAAACAAAACACAGGGCCATGTGACTTGCTCCACATCATTTGAAGTCAGGAATGTATGTTTCTGAGAAGAAAATGCTTCTTTCTTTATAATTGGTCCATTGTAAGGTGTGGCCTACACTGGCATAACCAGTTTTAGAAATGGACAGTTTAGGGAAGTGATAACTCTTATCTTAATTCTGAAACTAACCCTAACCTTAGCCAGCAAGCACTCATCAATAGATAATAACACTATCAACAAACCTTTAACCAACCTAACATACAGAACATTCTCAAAATGAAAAGTAAACAGCTTCTCTTATCAGTGAAGATTGTAAGGTTTCATGAATGAGACCAGTTGTTATAGTAAAACAAATAATTACTTATTCAGTTCAAAACTTCTCATTGCCAGTCAAATTGCACATTGGCCTGAGTGCAGCCTGGGATTTTGCCATCCCGTTAGTGTGGTGCATGTTGGGTTGGCACTGTTTTTGGGGGAGGAAGTGCCTGCACACGTGTCTGTGATATGCAGTAACCCCCTGTGGCGGGTTGGGCTCCTGTCAGCAGATTAAAGTGGTTTGCTGGAGGAACATTTGCCTTCCAATGCGTATGACCAGCTAACTGAAAATGTGATGAAGCAGTGTTGTTCGACAGGGTAAATATCTGAGGAACATTGCCTAGACTTTACCCATGGCTGTGTTAAACACTTCAATGACCCAGGTGGCCTCAGATGGCACCTCCCCTTACCTAGGCAATTCTATTGATTTCTCACGCTTGGACAACAGCCCTGACCTTTGGTTCAGTAGCCTATCTATGCAGAAACCCACCAGTGTCAGTGAATGTTCAACATGACCATGTTGACAGAAAGAAAGAATGTGCCGCGTAGCATAGTACCTAATCAGAGCTAAGCAATAAATACCTGGTTCATGGTCTATAAGGAAATGTGAAAATAAATTAAAAAGGTATTTCAAATAACATAAAAATAATTGTTTTTAATGGTTGATCACTATTTGAAGGACAGTACCCTCTCCAAAGTCAACCCTAAGGTCAATTAGTTCCTTCTAGTTTCTATGTATCCTTGCCATAATTGATAGAGAGCAAGGAGAGACCTGAAATTAGAATGGAGCGTAGTCAGCAACACGCCATGGAAATTACCTGCCACTGTTTAATCCAATAAGCATAGCCTACCTCTTTTCAGTGGTTGTTAGGCTTATTTCCTTGGTAATTGGTCTGATTTGTTTAGTAGGAGAATTTGGCTAGTAAAGGAATGTGATTAAGTGCCAATCCATTTTCACTGGTCTGGGTTTCTGAACTACGGAATTAGATAGCCCAGACTTGTCTGGCAGTGTTGTCTAGAGATTAAAGCGGGGTGTTGTTTAATACACCAAATGGAGCTCTTGCATTTTTGCCTCATTTGGCATTCAGCATTTGTATTTATTTACAGGGTCTATATCCTACAACTTATGGACAATATGGAGACATAAAATGCACACTACATACAAATGGATGAGAAACTGACCATCATGTTCTTAGCGTAGTAACTAAGGTATTTCTTGTAAAAGAGGTATTCTTGTCAAAATTCCTGGAAAAATAGAAGTAGATAAATCAGAGCCCTTCTTGTCGTCCTTAGTGAACGTGTGCAGCGACAGCCACCATGGCAGAAGCTCACCAGGCTGTGGCCTTCCAGTTCACCGTCGGGCCTGATGGCATCGACATGCAGCTGTGCCACGAGGCGCTGCGCCAGATCTACCTGTCAGGCAAGCACTCTTGGAAGAAGAGGTTCATCCGTTTCAAGGTGAGAGGGTGTCACTATTAAAGGTGTTTACTGTAATCCTGTCTACCAATGATCTCCCCTTGATGGAATATGTTCATGGTGAGAGGGTGTCACTATTAAAGGTGTTTACTGTAATCCTGTCTACCAATCATCTCCCCTTGATGGAATATTTTCATGGTGAGAGGGTGCCACTATTAAAGGTGTTTACTGTAATCCTGTCTACCAATGATCTCCCCTTGATGGAATGTTTTCATGGTATTGACTGTGTGGTGTTCAATGTGCTGTGTTGGGTTTAGTAATATACAGTCTTGTAAACAAATGTGGATACCCTATGTCCTGACCTGGGCATGTTGGCAGTGGTTTTAAATGTTGTACACTTAACGTACATTATTTTCTGGACAGTGGAATGGCTGAGGTATGGCTCAAAAAGAAGGAAATGGAGAGTTCTGGAATGGCCAAGTCAAAGCCTGGATCTTAATCCTACTGAGATGGTGTGGTTGATTTGAAATGGGTTGTGCATGCAAGAAACCCCTCAAACATCACATAGCTGAAATAATTCTGCATGGAGGAGTGGGAAAAACATTCTCCCTCTCGATGTCAGAGACTGGTAGACAGTTATAGGAAACATGTTATTGAGATTATTTCAGACAAAGGGGACAATAGTAGCTATAAAGGGCATAGAGTGGGGTAGATCACGGGTGAGTGGGGTAGATCACGGGTGAGTGGGGTGAGTGGGGTAGATCACAAGTGAGTGGGGTAGATCACGGGTGAGTGGGGTCAGTTTTAATTAGCCAGACAATTCAGGAAGAAAACTGACATTAATCATTTTATATTTTTTCAGAGATTTCTAATTAAACTCAAAAGAGAAAAGATATTTATTTCAAGTCTTGTCGAATATTTCAATGTTAAAGTAAATTCAGTTCCCGAATGGACTTAACCTTGGTCAAGTTATTACTGAACCCATATGGCCCAAACAAAAGCCAACATTTGTGTCAGCAACACTATAAGTTTGATTTATCTTAACTGTTTATGAAGTTTGTAGTCCGCTTCCCGCGAACAGCAGTCCAGACCTGTCCCCTATTGAAAACATTTAGCACATTATAAAACGAAAAAAACAACAAAGGAGACATTTCACTTTCAAACTACAGCAATTGATCTCCTCAGTTCCCAAATGCTTACAGAGTATTGTTAAAAGAAGAAGTGATGCAATACACAAAAAAAGTTGGAAAATGCCCCTGTTCCAACTTCTTTGTAACATGTTGCTGGAATGAAATTCAAATTTGTGTTTTATTAGCAGAAACAATTTTAACTGTGAAAACGTTTCCCACAACCATCAGCCAATCAGCATTCATGGCTGAAACCACCTGGTTTGGAATGTCGGTTCTGATCCCGCATGTATTTCTCTTTCTACAGAACGGAATCATGACTGGCGTGTACCCAGGCAGTCCGTCTGGGTTTTTGGTGGTGGTGGTGAGTTACATGTCCGGCAACAAATACGCAAAGCTGGATCCCTCGCTGGGACTCTTCACCAAACTGGGGAACTACATACCCATCAGGTAAATGTTCTATTTAGTGTTGCACAGCCAACTGATGCTCATTCTCTCAGCATCCTGCCTGGGAAGGATTTCCTTTTGGTAACATTCTCTAAAACATGTTAAAGCAGAACATTGTAGCTGATCGTGCATTTCTGGGTGTTGCCATGATGCCAAACGACGTGGTCTTGTATTCTCTACGGTAGGTACAGTGTGTAAAACTTCCAACATGAATTGTGCTGGGAGCAGTTGTCATAAGATTGAGTGGGATCACAATGGCTTTTTCAGACTTTAATTGGCACATTTTAATTCAGTTTTCTGGAGATGGACTGCTGGATATCGCTGTCCACTGTTTTCCCAAAAATCTGAGTCCTTTTCACTAGACATGTTTTTAAGTCTGCCTTATTGCGCCAAACTCACATATATACACAAGCTCATGAGTAGGATCAGTAACCACTTTCAGAAAGAGACCTGTCCTACAATTTGACCATGCACTATCACCATTTCTCAGAACTGAGTTCATTAGTTTACTTGTTTTATAAAACCAGTGGTATGATTTCATTCTTATTTAACCTCTAATATTTGTGTTACTACTATCACAAAATGTGATTTCTCAATGCTAAAAAGAAAATTATAAGCAGATTGAGCTCTGTAGTCCTTTAGCGACCAGTTATGTTAAATATTGTGAGTGGAAAAAAGTGTCTTGCTGTAATAACAACCATATTTACGTTTTCCTCAGCAGCTCCATGTTCTTTTTTGCTTGTTTTTGTTTCTTGAATGTTTGCGACAATCTTACAGAAGAATTACAGATTTTTTGGTAAAGCACACCAACTCAGTTTACAAAAAAACAAAATGCCTTTATAGAAAAAAACACTTCCTTCCCAGGTTGAAACATGGAGGGAGTAGACTGAAGGTTTAATGTTGCTTAGCTGCCTCTGGCACTGGGTGCCTTAAATGTGTGCATGGCATCCTGAACCAAGACATTTGGAGCTCAATGTCAAACCCAGTGTCAGAAAGCTGGGTCTTCGAGTAGTACAATGCCCCTAAACACACTTTAAAACCGCCAGGAATTATTCAAGATGTGGCATGAAAAGTATTACGACATACATCACAAAACACAGACCTTTTTAAATCAGTGATAACAAAAATGTAATACCTGGCTGTTGACGAACACACGCCAGCATCACTTCTTTGTGTCTCCGTCGGTCTCTCCCTGGGCAGTTCGTACATGTCGGGGGACAGCCAGAGGGTGGTAGGAGGAGTGCTGGTGGGCACCGGCCTCTGGGTCACCATCATCTTCATTATGAGAACTGCCCTTAAGTGCCTGCTGTCATGGCATGGCTGGATGTACGCTCGCCACGGCTCCCTCTCCATGGGCACCAGACTCTGGATGGTGAGTTACAGGAACTACATCAACAGTGTGGCTCCCACACACATTGACTCCTCTGGAATAAAAGCACCAGTCAATACATTGAAATCAAGAAGAGACTGAACTGACTCAGGGCAGATAAAAACAGTTAGTTTATTCAAATGCATTCATTGTGATAGAATGTTACTACTGTAGCTATCTCGCTGACTTATTGAAGGAACAATGCTGTTAGTGGTGTAGGCTATAAGCCGGTATGCTTTTATTTTGTCATATGAACAGCACAGGGAAGACTGGATGTAGGGGACTATTTCTTTATATTATCAAACCTCTGATATATAATACTATTTGGAGCCATGCTTTGAAGTATATAAGTTTACCCAAGTGATTAGGAACACTTTAGTGATAAGCCATGATTTCCTGTTTCACTAGGGTATAAATATGAGGCAACACATCAAATTACCATTGTCTCTAGCGGCTACTGTTTCCCAAACGTTTCTGGAAGTTGCAATGAGACTGGGTTCTATGGTCAGATGAGACCAAAATAAAACTTTTTGCAAACAAGCGTAAGAGGTGGGTTTGGTGTAATCAGAAAGATAGCCATGCACATAAGGAACTCATTCCCACTGTGAAGAATGGTGGTGGATCTTCCATGGCGATCCCAGTCACCTAACCTAAACACCATAGAAAACCTGTGGGATGAACTGAAGATGAGAGTCCACAATTGTGGACCTTTGAAATATGAAGGATGTGGAAAGATTCTGTATGGAGGAATTGCCATGTGTTCTCCAACATTATGCATTATAGGAGAAGACTGAGAATTGTTATCTTGGCAAAGTGAGGTTGCACAAAGTATTAAATGAAACAGAGAAAACCTTTTTTTTATATATAATAATCACTTCAATAAGATTAAAATCTTGATTTAGATTTTGTTAATACAATGTTTTTGTTAATGTTTCCAAAAAAGTTGCAACACTGTAAAATATAAAGCAAAACAGAATGCAATGATGGGCAATACATCAAAAGTCAAAACTGAGAAAAGTAATTGTTTCTTTCAAATGCTATGCCCTCTCTGAATTTGATGCCTGCAACACGTTTCAAAAAAGCAGAGACAAGGGCAACAAAACACTGGGAAACTCTGGGAACTGGTCAGTTACATGAATAGGTATTAAACAAACATCCCAGAGAGGATGAGACTTTCAGAAGTAAAGGGGAGGGGTTCTCCACCTTGTTCAGGACTGCAACGGCAAATAGTGCAACAATTTAAGAATAACGTTTCACAACGAAGAATTGCAAAGTGTAGGGATCTCATCTACAGTACATTATATCAGTATAATATTCAGAGAATCCAGAGAAATCTCTGTGCGCAAGGGACAAGGCCAAATACCAATATTGCATGGCCGTGATTTATGGGGCCCCAGGCGGCACTGCATTCATAACAGACAAAAGTCTTTAGTGGACATCACTGCATGAGCTCAGGGATTCTTCTGAAAATCAATGTCTGTAAACACAGTACAGATGCAACAGTATGGTATGTTATCGAACAGTTCAATGTGCCCCCTAAATCAATCAATTAATCAGATGTATTCATAAAGCCCTTTTTAAATCAGCAGTTGTCACAAAGTACATCTGCAAAACACCCAGCCTAAAACCTCAAGAGTTTTAATATCAGCAGTTACATTTGTGTTGACAAGTAATCCAAAGGAAAATAATTCAAACTTCTGTGAACACAGAAATTCTCACAACATACTGTAGCAAGCTAGCATCATTAATAATCTTAAAATTTTGTAAGTATTACGTACAGTGGGGAGAACAAGTATTTGATACACTGCGGATTTTGCAGGTTTTCCTACTTACAAAGCATGTAGAGGTCTGTAATGTTTATCATAGGTACACTTCAACTGTGAGAGACGGAATCTATAAAAATCCAAAAATCCAGAAAATCACATTGTATGATTTTTAAGTCATTAATTTGCATTTTATTGCATGACATTAGTATTTGATCACCTACCATCCAGTAAGAATTCCGGCTCTCACAGATCTGTTAGTTTGTCTTTAAGAAGCCCTCCTGTTCTCCACTCATTACCTGTATTAACTGCACCTGTTTGAACTTGTTACCTGTATAAAAGACACCTGTCCACACACTCAATAGAACAGACTCCAACCTCTCCACAATGGCCAAGACCAGAGAGCTGTGTAAGGACATCAGGGATAAAATTGTAGACCTGCACAAGGCTGGGATGGGCTACAGGACAATAGGCAAGCAGCTTGGTGAGAAGGTAACAACTGTTGGCACAATTATTAGAAAATGGAAGAAGTTCAAGATGATGGTCAATCACTCTCGGTCTGGGGCTCCATGCAAGATCTCACCTCTTGGGGCATCACTGCTCATGAGGAAGGTGAGGGATCAGCCCAGAACTACACAGCCGGACCTGGTCAATGGCCTGAAGAGAGCTGGGACCACAGTCTCAAAAAAACCATTAGTAACACACTACGCCGTCATGGATTAAAATCCTGCAGCGCATGCAAGGTCCCCCTGCTCAAGCCAGCGCATGTCCAGGCCGTCTGAAGTTTGCCAATGACCATCTGGATGATCCAGAGGAGGAATGAGAGAAGGTCATGTAGTCTGATGAGACAAAAATAGCGCTTTTTGGTCTGTACTCCACTCGCCGTGTTTGGAGGAAGAAGAAGGATAAGTACAACCCCAAGAACACCATCCCAACCGTGAAGCATGGAGGTAGAAACATCATTCTTTGGGGATGCTTTTCTGGAAAGGGGACAGGACGACTGCACCGCATTGAGGGGAGGATGGATGGGGCCATGTATTGCGAGATCTTGGCCAACAACCTCCTTCCCTCAGTAAGAGCATTGTAAGAGCATTGAAGATGGGTCTTCCAGCATAAAAACGACCCGAAACACACCCAGCCAGGGCAACTGTGGAGTGGCTCTGTAAGAAGCATCTCAAGGTCCTGGAGTGGCCTAGCCAGTCTCCAGACCTGAACCTAATAGAAAATCTTTGGAGGGAGCTGAAAGTCCGTATTGCCCAGCGACAGTCCCGAAACCTGAGGGATCTGGTCTGTATGGATGAGTGGGCCATAATCCTTGCTGCAGTGTGTGTAAACCTGGTCAAGAAATACAGGAAACGTATGATCTCTGTAATTGCAAACAAAGGTTTCTGTACCAAATATTAAGTTCTGCTTTTCTGATGTATTAAATACTTATGTCATGCAATTAAATGCAAAAGAATTTCTTAAAAACCATACAATGTGATTTTCTGGATGTTTGTTTTAGATTCCGTCTCTCACAGTTGAAATCGGCAGTGTATACTTGTTCTCCCCACTGTATATACTCCTTCCATATTACATACTGATACATGTCAAAATAGTTCACGGGAGCTTTACACAAAAATGAAGTAAGGCTAATGGACCATATCAGAATGTTTAATTTGCAATGTTGGTAAATCCAGAAAAAGCCAGAATACTCACTCCTCTAGCACCAGTCTCCAGCAATAGAGCCAAGAAAAAGCCTTTAAATAGATAAAATACAAAATACAATTAACATGCTAACAATAGCAATGCAACATCTGTTAACTGACCAGTCCTCAAAAAAAGCCATAGCAATTGATTTGCTTTAAAGTCAATGTTGTGAATATAACCTCTCATGCATTACTACATAGGCTACATTTTGATTCCTAAGTCTATGAGTGTTGACAAAGGCAGCCCGGGAATTGGATCACACCGCTGGATATATACATGTGAAGATCTGCTTGATCATATTCATTAGCCTCTTATTGGAAACAACAGCACCTGTGCTATCTTGGTCAAGTAAAAAAATATTTTTGTCATTTACATATTTTCTAGAATTCCTGTGGATGTCACCAATCAGGCCTTTAGAACGACTATTTTGTTGATGTTGTTTTTGTGCCCTTTGCTCTACTGACTGTATCCACGTTGTGAAGGGACGTTCTAATTTTACTCTCCCTTCTCCCCTCACCTTTCCTCTCTTCTGCTCTGCTGTCCGTCACAGTTATTTGTCAAGTTGTTCTCTGGGCGGAAGCCAATGCTGTACAGCTTCCAGAGTTCCCTGCCAAGGCTCCCCGTCCCCCCGGTCAAAGACACCTGTAGGAGGGTGAGTTGAGCCACTGATTACAATTTTATGTCACATTGCTGGCTTTTCTAAGGCCAACACCACAGTGCCTTCAAAAGTGTTTTTTTACTGTAGAGACAAATTGATGGTCAGATACAATAGTTGGAGAAATTCACACAAGTTACATTCAGATTCACATGGTTTGCGTTTGGTTCCTGTGAAAATAATTTCCATCAAGTCATAACTTATGGCCTAATTTGCAGAGTTTCTGTGACTTTGGACATCCTGGGTGAGGTCTGAGGTCACTCTAACTTGGCTTGTTTTGGCTGGCGTCTATTGATAGAAATTATTTATTTTATCTTTACTTTAGGGTCAACTGAGATCTAGGTCTCTTTACCGCTGGGCCCCGTGTACACATAATTAAGAAACACAGTTAAAACACATTCGAACACACAGACTTCAAAAACAAATTAGCATTTTATATTGCCAATTAGTTCTAACCCTAAATGTGAGGGTGCACTAAAACTAAATGCAATTTTACTAACCTTTGTAGAAGCCAAAATAAAATTAATAGTAATATGGTATAGTAATATAACTATTATTTCTAAAATGAATCAACATTGTTAAATGTGAAGTTTCTGCATAATTGCTATGTAAATAAATGCACCAACACTTTGTTGGAATTGGAATCTTTGTACATCTAAATTGTGAAGACATCTTGTTGTCAGCTGCGCTGATTGCATTTTCTCAGGTCACTTAAAGCTAAAATAT